>BQNB010142744.1:0-17091 GCA_026074375.1 Tanacetum coccineum | reverse complement strand
AAGCGAAAAATTTCCCCGTATAATTGTGATCATAGTAAAATAGGTTTTGCATTTGATGAAAATTCTTGGGTTGTTATAAATCATCCATGCTCATTATGTCTAGACCAGATTTGTTTCTCATGATTAAAGCAATATTATTCCAAGCTGATGGTAGACTTCTCAGCAACTTCAGATTTGCATCTTCCTGAGAGACAACTTCACCAACGAATTTCCAATTGGCTGATGAGTTTCTAAAACCTATCATAGGTTTTATCTAGTCCTTCAGATCTTGATGCAGTAAAATTCTCATATTGCTTCTTCATAATGATCTTCTGCGTTTTCTATGATTCTTTGTTGCCTCTAAACCTGGCCTTGATTGCTTCCCATAAGGTCTTTGAATCCTTGATTCCATGAAAATTTAATAGGTGCTCATCAGGAATGGGCAACAACAAAGTACTTTTTGCTTTCAGTTTATTCTTTCTTGCTAGCTTTTGTTCAGCAGTTTTAGGAGGAATGAGACCCTCAGAACCAGCACTAGTTGATGCAGTAGTAGGTGCATCACCATTCACAATAACCTCTCAAAGAGCATAATCAGTGTGAGTAAGATATTGCTCCATTTTCATGCTCCATAGATCATAGTCTCCAGTTTTGAGTACTGGAAGTTTTAGTGCAGACACTGTTTAGGGAGTTTTTGATTGTGATTCCATCTTCTCTTTGATTATGAGATCTTGTGTAGATATAATGTTCTTCTTATTCAGAGTTTCTCAACAAGCTCTGATACCACTTGTTGATCCCTTCTTGACAGATCTTACTTAGCTTGTTAAAGCTTAGTTATATTGGATAGATCCAAGACAACTATAGTAGAAACTAAGATTGAGAATATTACAAACTATGCGGAATCTAGTTTGCAATACCAAGAAGAACAATGAAACAGTAAAAACAAGATCTTTACTAAACTTTCAATATATTGAATACTATTTTGAGTTACAAAATAGCTATGAATACTAACTATGATTGCTATGCAAACTATGAATACTAATATGAAAACTGATATCTAGATCTATGCCGTAGGGTTCCTTTTATACACTAATGAAATCCTAATAGGCTTACAAAACGCGTCAAGTGATTATGATCTTTTATATATGTAAACATAATCTCTTAAACAAATAAGTTTATACATATCTTCTTTACAAATAATTGATACTTATCTTCATAAATATTTTTGTTCTTTAATCAACCTTTATCTCTTCTTTGATATGTCTTTGATCTCATATCTGATAGCATTAATCCTTCTAGTAGTTGTAATTAAGAACCTACTTAGAAGTTTACTCTAGCAGTACTAACATACACTAGTAGTACTAACTTAGTACTAGCAGTAGTAACTACTTAGTATATTTTCAGTCTTCATCTCTGAGCAGTCTTAACTTCTACTAGCAGCAATAACTTTATACAAACAGTACTAATTATACTAATAGTAGTAACTAGCAGTAGTAACTTTATACTACCAGTACTAACTACTTAGCATAATTTTCATTAGTATTACCAGCAGTACTAAGTTATGCTTGACAGCACTAATATATACTTGAGTAGTAGCAACTCTAAGAATCATCTTGAAGTCTTTTAAACCCAACAAAGAAGAATGTGAAGGAAGAGAATTTGGGGAGATTGATTAAGCAAATATTCGAGCTTCGCCTCGATGGAACATGTTGTTTTGGAAATCGTGTTTGGATACCGTGATTCGGTGGATTAAGGGATTTGGTTATGTATGAGTCGCATAAGTCTAAGTATTCTATCCATCTGGGATCGGACAAGATGTATCAAGATTTGAAGTTGTTATACTGGTGGCCGAATATGATAGCTGATATTGCCACGTATGTTAGCAAGTATTTGACTTATGCGAAGGTTAAAGTCGAGCATCAGAAACCATCTAGATTGCTGCAACAACCTGATATTCCTATTTAGAAATGGGAAATGATTACTATGGATTTTGTGAGTGGATTGCCAAGAACGCCAAGTGGGTATGATACGATATGGGTCATCATTGATTGATTGACCAAATCAGCTCATTTCTTACCAATGAAGAAGACCGATACTATGGAGAAACTCACGCAACTTTAGTTGAAGGAAATTGTGTGTAGGCATGGTGTTCTTATTCTGATCATTTCAGATCGAGACAGCCATTTTATGTCGAGATTTTGGAAATCGCTTCAGAAAGCATTGGGGACGAATTTGGATATGAGTACCGCTTACCACCCTCAAACGGATGGTCAAAACAAAAGGACTATACAAACGCTTAAAGATATGTTGTGTGCATGTGTGATCGACTTTGGAAGTAGTTGGGATCGCCATCTGCCATTGGCCGAGTTCTCATATAACAATAGTTATCACGCGAGTATTAAGGTTGCTCCATATGTGGCTTTGTACGGACAGAAATGTAGATCACCTGTATGCTGGAGTGAGGTTGGGGATAGCCAACTCACCGATCCAGAACTGATTTGCGAAACGACCAAGAAGATCGTTAAGATTAAGAACTGCTTGTTAACTGCCCGTAGTCGCCAAAAAAGCTACGCGGATAGAAGAACTAAGCCGTTGGAATTTGAAGTAGGTGATACGGTACTGCTCAAGGTATCACCGTGGAAGGGCGCTGTGCGTTTTGGAAAGCGCGAAGGTTAAGTCCACGTTACATTAGGCCATTCAATATTCTAGCTAGATTCGGTCCTGTAGCTTATACGTTGGAGTTACCTGAAGAATTAAAAGGGATTCATAGTACCTTTCATGTTTAGAATCTCAAGAAATGTCTAGCGGAAGGCAACATGGTTGTCCCGATGGACGAGTTTCAACTTGATGATAAGTTGCATATGATTGAAGAGCTAGTGGAAATTATTAATAGAGAGGTCAAGCGACTTAAGAAAAGTAGGATACCTATCGTTAAAGTTCGTTGGAATTCGCAAAGAGGTCCAGGATTTACTTGAGAACATGAGGATCAGATTAAGAAAAAGTACCCTCATCTCTTTACAAGTAAGCACGAAGCAAGAAAGTACGGGTAAGTCGACCTGAGCACCGAGACGACGCTCCCTAAAGGAGAGGAGAATGTAACAACCCGAGTTTCAGGTCAACGTTTATCTCGAGCTATGATAATTATTTTTCTACGTAATTAATTATAGTCATTTATGCTATTTAAGGTTTGATGAAAATTTCCAATTATTGTGTAATTTCAAGCCATGATTGAGTTTCTATTTGTTTTTAGCGTCTAAGAAAGTTAGAAAAATTTATGTTGTCGCTACGAGAGCGTTATTATGTTATTTTTGTATTTTACGACGTTTCCCTGAGTTTTTGTAAAAACCATTTTTAAAGGTCGTGTTTTACGTGATTTAACGTTTTATTAAGCGTTTAAAAGTAAAAATTAGTGGGACGGATTTAAATTTTTTACTAACGTGGTGTGGCCCGAGTCTTTGGCCGACTTGATTAAAAAAGTAAACACATTGTACTAACTTTGAAGGACTAATAAGAAGGAAGGACCAAAAGTGCCAAAGTGTCAAAGTTGTTTTCTATATAAAGCCACCACTCATACACTTATAAACTTTTTATTAAAATTTTCACTCTCCTTCCTCCTCTCTTGTTTCTTTGACCGGCCACCACAACAACACCACAAATCATTTGATTTTTCCGACATGCATTACAATCTATTTACATATTATTGATTCTTGTATCAAGGCCTATAAATCCCACTATTAAAATCCCACTTGCATTAAGTTTTGAAAAAGTTAGATTTTTGGTTGGTTCTTGAAGATTTCAAGTATAAGGGGATGTTTATAATTGCTAGATTAGTGTTTTAAGCAATTAGTTTAGTTGAAAAAGGTTTTGTTTTGGTGTTGTGGGTTTTGTCCGATTTCAAGCACCAAAGGGAAACCATAGTTGGTTTTTGTTATAGCATTGTGAGCTTTCTATTTGTGTTCTTATGTGATTAATTTGATCATATTGCGTGTATTATGGTTATTGCTAAAAGATTCAAGTGCAGAAATTATTAAAAGTGTATTTGGTTATTGACCAAAGTTTGATGGTTTTGGTATGCTTAAATAGGATAGTTAAGCATGATTTGATAGTCGGATTATGTCAAAAATGTCATTTTAATAGGTTTTGTGTTGACCAAGTTTGACCAGAAAGTTTGACCGCCTCGTAGCGAGTCGAGAAATTTTTGAAAGTTATTTTTGATAATGAAAAGTGATAGTGTTTGCCTTTAGCTATGTTTCACTAGGTGGATCGTCACGCAACTCTTAATAATGAATGTTTTACGACCAAGTCAAGTTTGGTTATTTTTGGGGTAAAAGTCAACTACGACGTAAACTTTTGAATATGGTTTGTAATGAGCAATGGGATCGTAATGTTAGTTAATTGATGACGAAATATGAAGTTCAGATTATATTATCCTTACTTTTGGTAACTTTCTAAAAATAGAAACTTTGTGGAAAACGATGTGATATCTTTAGTGCGTCAAAGTGAAATGTTTTGCGTCGCATTTGGAGATTGTAATATATGATTGTATATACGTAATACTTATATAAATATAGATGCAAGTATGCATTATATGAATTATTTTACTTTTAGTCACGTACCGCTATATATGTATTATATAGGTCGCGGTTGAGACGTGAGGTTAATTGCGCTTGTTGATTTGATTAAATTGGAATCTTTTGCTTAAGGTAAGTTCATAGCCTCGCATTTAGATCTTTTGATTGTTTTTAAACCCGCGAGGGGGATATATGTTTGTTTTATAAAATCGAACACATATGATTTTATGGTATGCTGGACCCGATTATAAGATTGTTTCCGCATAAGTAGCTATTGTCGAAGTCCCTTATTTCATGAATCGTTAATTCCCTTGCGAGGTGAATGCTAATGCATTAAATAGATCTATTAGGTTTGACAACCCCGTCCGGGGTATGAATCCTTGTAAACACCCTGTCAAACGGACATTTTCTATTTAGAAGTAGTAGGTATATGACAATAATACCTTGTTCTGGGGATAATTGACATATGAAATGACATATGCATTGTTAACGATCGGTGTCATGAGTTTAATGCGTAAAAGAAAATAGATTGTTATACATTGTATTCGTTGCAATGTTTTCCCAAGAACTAATTATGTGTTTAAATGTTATTTCTTATGGATTGTTTTAAACTCTATGAATTTCACTCAACAATTTTGTTGACGTTTTAAACATGTTTTATCCCAGGTAACTAAGGATAAAGGCAACAACGGCGTGGAGGTGTTGTGCGTGTAATGATTTAGTTGAAAGACTACTTGTGTGTTCCTTGTCTTTCAAAAACAATGTCTTGATGTGTTTTAAAACAATGTCTTTAAATTGAAACAATAGTTTTTCAAATGTTGTAATGGTTGTGGTTGCGATCTTGTGGGGACCTGAACGTGTTTATCTCTGATTAATAATGGAACTCATGTTTGTAAAATGTCTTATTTGGGTCGTTTTTTATTGTCTTGGTGTATTGTGCTATTTAGTAACACCCAATTGCTATTTCTGTTGCGGAATCCAAAGTTGAGGGTGTTACACTATCTCCTTTAGGGTTATTCCAGTTAAGTTGATAAGGCAGTGCTTTGTAACATTCTTCCATATTATAATCGAGCTCAACATAACTCTTGCACGTACCTTTTAGAAGCTCATAAGCCGGTCCTACCAGAATATCTTATGTGAGATCACTAATCTATTGGCGGTTCATAACAAATGCGCTGAAGTCTATTGGAGGACTCATCAAATCATCGAATGGTTTTGATGGTTTTTCTGCTTTGGCAAGGTCACAAATCCATTTCTGAGTAGGCTTATTCTCAACTGATTTACCTTCATTCCACTCAGGATCTAGAGTAGGAGGTCTTTTCGGTTTCTTGAACCAATCCTTTGGATAAACATTGACAACAGGTGGTTCATCAGTGTTACCCATGTCTTCTCCAAGATTTTGTGGCACTTGAGTATCTCCAGCCTCAAACACTGTCTCCTCTGCTTGTGCAGACTTGCCAATAGATCATGGCTTAGACTTGATGGTGCCTTTGTAAGTTCTAGTTGACTTGGCCTTCTTTAATGGTTTAGTTTCTTTTCCTGTCTTCTTCCTTTTCAACCCTTGGTCTGGTCCAACTGGAGGGCCTTCATCTCTGTCATCATCTAGCTTTCTCTTCTTTAACTTGTCAGTAACACCTCTATCCATGGCATCTTCATCTTTAAGTATTGACTCCATGAGAGCATGATATAGAGCTTTATGCTTGGAATCTCATTCAAATGACTTGGTTTTATTCATGGTCTACAACAAGGTTTGTTTTTGATCAAATTCTCAAAGTGCATCCACGTCAGATGATAAGATTGTATATTTAGGCTCTTGTTGTTTCCTTGCTTGTTCGATCTTGATCTTGCGAATATCAAAAGCACTTTTATGAGGTTTTAGTTGCTATTGGAGCACATCTGTGACATCTGCTGGAATGAAATGTTTCTTAATGAGTTTTGCAGTATATCTCTGGAGCGCCTTATGAAGAGCATCATCCAGACTTGTTCCAATGTACTCTTTAACAACGTTTGGAACTTCAGACTTGACAGTCGCACAAATAGTTAAACTGTAATCAACATTTCTGAGTGTCTTGACTTCAATTTCCACGTTAGAAAGTCTTTGATGGATAGCAAAAAAGTTTTGGAATCAGGAACATAAGTGGTGAGGTTGTTGCTTCTGTAGTTGTTGGTGATGGGATTGGTGTTGATTGTTGAAGATTAGGAAAGAGTGATGAAAAAAGGGAAGTAATGGTTGTTGCTGGAGCTGTTGAAGATTCAGTAACTACAGAAACAGGGACAGTGAGAAAAGGTGAGGTCTAAATACTTGGATCTTCATGTTGGACTTTGACAACCATAATTGAGATAATTTTCATTTCACCTGAGGGAATGTTATCAAAGTTGAGAAATTTAGTTGCATAGTTGGATGAGATAGAAGAACTTTGTAGTGGAACTTTAGTCTTTTATGCATCAAGGGTAGCCGTAACTGTTTCCTGAGCATCATTCTTGACTTGATCACCTGCAACTTCTTGACTAACTTCCTCGTGATCAGCATCTACTTGACCAACATCAGTCATCTCTTCATCATCTTTCCCTTCACCTTTACGCTTTGAGTCTTTCAACTCCATATTTACATCACTGTACATCTCCTTATTGATACGATCAAACTCTTCATCATTAACATCTTCATCATTAGTAGGTACATAGTCTTCAGGAGTATGTACAAACTCATCGTCTTCTTCATCACTATCTCCCTAAGACTCATATTCACTCTCAGAAGAATCTGCTTTGGACACATCGGGAATCCCTAGTTTTAAACTAGTTCATTTACTTGTATCAATTGACTTGTCTTTTGGCTCATCAGGTTCCTCTGATTCTAAATTAGCTCCCTTACTTGAGTCACCTGCTTGATGAATGTGTGTCTACCGCTTTCTTCTCTTGATATCCTTTTTCAACTAAGCTTCCTCAAGTAATGTGGCATCAGACAGCAATTCAATTCCTTTGCTTCTTTCAGTCTTAGCTGGTGCCTTCTTCTTTGACGCAGACACACCAGGGGTGTCTCGGATTTGAACCCTAGTGGACTGTCTTCTAGTAGCAGGTTTCTTGGTAGGTTTCTCTGCAGGTTCTTCAACAGCAACAAGAGTTTTCTTCTTATAAGAAGAAGCAGGTTTCTTGAATTTCCTAGCTTTGTTGGGAGTTTCAGCTCCTGTAGCGAATGCAAGATAAGTCTTGTAGACAGGAGAGTCCCACATCTACTGATTAGTCATTCCTTTAGGAAGAAGTGCTCCATATACTTGATATTCATCAGATTTGGAGACAAATCTCAACGTACCCAAAACACTATCATCATGAACAGTGTGCATGAAAATTTTGTTCCTCATAGAGATTGACTTGTCTTTGGAAATGAAGTAATAGATGATGACCTTTGTGAATCTAGGATAGTACATCTTTTCTTGTTTCTTGTGGTCTCTTTTGTCTAACTGGAACACAAAGTCTTCCCAAAGTAGTTCAACAAAGTCAACATTCTTGTTGTAGAACATACCCCATAGTATTTGTGCTCTTGAGAGTCTGATCTTATCAAGACCAGTGATTTTCCCAGATTGACACTTATTGATGATTGAAGCAAAGGTTCTCCATGGTTGGTGCATTTGATCAATAACCACATCAGTGATAGATTTAATGTCACTTTTGTGCCCAAGTTCTTTGATGAAAGTGACAATTTCTTCTTGTGAAGGAAGTTCATCAAACTCTTGATTTGGAAGTCTTGGACAAATCTGGAGAATGTCACAAAAGACTTCAACATCAATATTGCATTTCTTTTTATCCAGCTTGAACTTGTATGAAGATGAATTCTTAATCTTGGTGATGGTGTGCCAGAACTGATGCATGTATATTTCTGGGACTTCTGCGGTGATTAGGAAAGCTGGCTAGAGAGGAGAGAGTGCAAGAGAATCAAAGACAACTTGATAAGTGGGTCCCTTTGGAGTCTTTGTGGGATTAATTCTCATGTTGCATTGCCCAATATGGACACATTTCTCAGGTGCAACCAAGGCATTGTCAAGAGCAACTTGTTGAGCAACAATTGGATTCATGGTTCTGCTAAGATTTGTCAAACATAGTTTATATATAAACAGATATATATTACTGGATGACAAGTTGGTTCATGAAAATTGATTTAAGATGCAAGTTGTGAATTCTAACTAGGGATTAGGCACACACAATTAGCATTGAATTATTGCACAGGAAAATTAACAACAAACAGAGGGACAACATGGAATGTTAACTGTTAGTGCAAATATTACGATATTTAATCTATACAGTCTCGTTTGTTTTGTTGATGACAAACACGTAACTTGTAATACATAACGTAAAATGTACAAATTACTCGTAATCATATTTTTTCCCAACATCTCTCAACGTCTTGAATCCTCGTATGTTACAACACAGGTTTGTACATGTTTGTTATGTTGCATTATGATCAAACCTCATTTCACATTTTGCATTTGCAAGTATTTTTATACAAACATTTTAGAAAGTATACAATAGTTAACTCGCACACTTTGGTTTGTAAAATAAACAAAGTTAACTAAGGAAAAATAAAATAGAAAATGATTTTTACATCATGCATTAATCATCTAAGTCTTGAAAAATCTCTCAAAGATTACAATAGATTTTCTAGCTAAAATTTGTATCTGATGAATAGTGTAGCCGGTTCCATGGGAGCGTCTCCGGTTCCATTGTATTTACAAAGTCGGTTCCTTTGAATAGTGTAGCCGGTTCTATTCAGCTTTATCCTATAAATAGAGGAGCCTTTTTTAATCCGTTTTAACCACTTTTAACGCACTTTTCCACCATTTTTAACACATTTAGATTTGTAGCTAGTGCATCCATAAATCCCCATGATCATAATGCTTCTAACTCTCATTTTGTTGTAAGCATACACCCGAAATGATCCACCAAATCAAGCATCAAGATTTTGCCATCCACATCCACCGAAGCAAGAGTTCTTGCCATTTTCATCCATCACCAAGCATATACATAAGAAGATCTACAAGACTAGAGATCTCATGTTATTCATCCATTTGAATACTTTCATCAATGGAAGTTCATTTAGATCATCATTCATTCATTTGCATTTATTAATCAAACACCATGTAATATGTAGAGGTTATATGGGTCATTTCTAGCAGGTTCGAATATGGGTTTCATTGTTGTATTAAAAGGGTTTGGGTTGGTTCTACCCGATGTGTAAGAACTCGGTATTTAGCTTTGTACCAGATAAAGTGTAAGCCATATTGGGTTGGTTCTACCCGGTGTGTAAGAACTCGGTATTTAGCTTTGTACCAGAAAAAGTGTAAGCGACGTTGTGTAAGGTTTTCTCCGCTGATAAGGAAGCTTGTTGATCTAGTGAAGTATCTCTCGAGTTGGGTACTCGGGGAGTAGAGTAAGGCGAAGACGAGCTCCGTGACCGAACCACTATAAATCATTGTGTTCGGTTTGCTTTCTCTCTACATATTTTTATTTCTTTACTTTATAATTATATTTGTGTTATTGCTTGATGTTTATGCTTGTTTTATGACAACTTGTTTATTCTATGCTTTCCATTATTTATAGTCATTAACTATATTTGGTACAATTCATATTAAGTCATGATTGATCAGGCATTTGATACAAAAAGTTTTAAGATTTTAATCGAAAACGTATTCACCCCCATCTACGTTTTCAACAATTGGTATCAGAGCCATGTGGCTCTAGTTTTCAAAACAAATGGTTTTCAAAACCGAGTACGATTCGTGTATCAAACTATCCAAAAAGCAGGACTTAAAATATGAAAAGTATGTCTTTGTTTTATTCTTCGAAGTCTTGATTGTTAAATATCGTTTTTATACAAGCTTGAATAATGTTAAAATTTTGTTATATAAGTTTACCTTAAACCTACCAAGTGTTAAACCTCTTTGTCGGGTCGAAATATGCGTGTTTGGAAAAATTGATAAGACCTGCAGTTCTGTTCCTTAACAAAGCTGGTTCCATTTGGCAAAGGAACCGGCGAACCCGGTTCTACAGTAGGTTTTAAAATTTTTTGATCAACTTTGGAAGGTCATAAAAACTTAACTGTAAATCCGTACGAGTCGTGCCACCTACCATGTCAAAGAGAATTGAGTCTAGTTTCTAATTAAATGGGTTAGAGGATCTAGTTACAAGTTTAATTAAGTCAAAAATTCAAAATACTACAAAGTGTCTAAAATTTCAAGTTTCATATTAACATAGAAACTCAAACTTTTGAGTCGGGCAATTTTAGTTGGTATTCTTTGAACATTGATACATATTTCTTTGAACTTAAAGTATTTTGTCCATTAATCAAGCTTGGTATACATCTTCCTATTCAACACAAGGCAAAAATAATTTTTTTCGTATTCTATTCTAAATGACTAGTTGCCTTGATTTGCTTTGCATATATATCTTGGTCATATGCCTATTTCAAGTTGTATTTGAACTTATTTATTTGTGAAATATATGTGTCTACCTTATCATGTCTTTCATCCTCTAGTTTGTCGATTTATCTTCTTAAATAATATTTATATGGTTTCAAAAGGAGTGTTTGGGATAACTCCTAATTTTGCAAAAATGCATTTTCGTGAATGTTTTGTTAACACGCACTAGTCATGATATGTTTATTGTTGGGAATTAAGGGCTTCTACAAGTTTCTACTGCTGGTTCAACTTAGTACTACCAAGAGAAGACTTAGTACTACCAAGCTAAGTTAGTATTGTTAGTGTTATAGTTAGTATTGTCAGTACAAAATGTTAGTACTGTTAGTTTATTAGTACTGTTAGTTATAATAGTTAGTACTGCTTATGTGATATGCATGAGATATATTAGGAATATATATGCATGATCATGTAACGCGTTTTGTAAGCCTATTAGGGTTTCCTTGGTGTATATAAGGAACCCTACGACATTGATCTAGATATCAAGTTTTATATAGTTTTCATAGCAAATATAGTTAGTATTCATAGTTTCAAGGTTATTATGTAACTTTGATTGTGTTTAATATATTGAAAGTTTATCAAGATCTTGTTTTACTATTTCATTGTTCTTCTTAGTATTACAAGCTAGATTCCGCATAGTTTGTAGTATTTACAATCTTAGTTTCTACTATAGTTGTCTTGGATCTATCCAATACAACTAAACTTTAACAAGCTAAGTAAGATATGTTCAAAAGGGTATCAACAAGTGGTATCAGAGCTTGTTGATTTGATTTGATGAGACAAAGTGAATAAAAGAATGAAACAAAAGGACTTAGATGCAAAAGAAGAATTCTTTAAAAGATGAAAGATTTTGAAGATTTTAGAAGATCTCCTTAAGAAGACAAAGATACAAAAGATAATATTATATGTTAGGAAGATAATATTTGTTCTTATCTTTTGTAATTTGTTCTTATCCTTTATAAACCTAGATATCTCTAGTATATAAAGAGATATCAGGCATATGGTTTTTGGCATCCAGAAACATAGAGCTCTCCCAATGAGAGTCTAGAAAAACGTGTGTGTGTGTACACGTTTATTTAGTAGTTAGATTAATAATTAGTTAGTTAGTAGCTCCAAGGTATAGAATGGGGGCAAAGTGGAAAGGTATGAGAATAAAAACCTTGTTTGATAATATATTGTTCTTTATATTCCGTTGCATATTTATATTATCTATAAAACATATCCTAGATGAGCTTAAACGATCTCCACAATTATAATGTATGATTACTTGTTGCATCTTATTTAGTATTATATACTCTTTACATCTTGTATTTGAACTTGTTGTTTTTGTGTAATATTAGTGTTTGGGATAACCTGTTATTTATGTGTTAGCTTTTCGATTTTATAAATATGCATACTACATCTTATGCTAGGTTTCGTGCACTTCATTTAGGCATATTTATCCTTCCTTGCATATGCTATGTTAACTTCTCGCATAATATCTATATCTTAATAAAATCTTGAGAATAAGAACTAAGTATGCCAGATAAGTGTTTTGACAAATATTGTCATAAAAATTATGCACATAAAAGTGGGATTGACAACTTGAATATTTCATCCGAAATACTCAAGTAAAGATAACATGTAATGATGTCTTGTTGTAGTTTTAAAAGTATTTTTCAAAGCAGGTCAAAGTAATAAGTTATTGTTTTGGTTAAAACGGGTCAAAACTAGTGTTTGGCAAAACCCATAAAGAACAGTTATGTGGTTCATGTTAGGAATATTTGTAATACTTAGTTTCTGCTAGTAGGTATGTAGTTCCTACCGGTAGAGTAGTAGTTCCTGCTGGCAGGTATATAGTTCCTGCTGGTAAGGTTATTATAATATTTAGTATTGGTAGGCTAAGTTTAGTTCCTACTGGTAGAGTACTTAATCCTGGTAGAGTCAAATAGTTATTTCAGGATAAGATTTTAGTTAGTTAGAGTTGAGGATATGCATGAGCTAAATAAGGAAGATATTCATGCATATTAATCTCACGCGTTTTGAGTAAATGTTGCCACTAAATCGACATTAGGGGTTCTCCATATAAAGAGAATCCTACGGCTTTGGGAAATGCACACATCCTGAGAAAACACAATTCATATTCTAGTTATTCGATTAATAGAAATCCATAGAGGAATTCTTTTAGTTTTTATTAGGTCTTGTTTTAGTATTAGTGTGTCGTTATTCCGCAATAGTGACATTAGCTTTTCTAAGCATGAGTCTCTCTTGTTGATTAGCTTGTGATTTAATAGGTTAATTTACCATCCTTAAACAGGCAGAGTAAAGTTATTAGAGTGGATCTAACAATTGGTATCAGAGCTTGTTTGAGAGTCCTCTCTTACGAAGACTTATTCCTGGATTTAAGGATCCTTTTAAACCTCACAAAACCAAACACCTTTATATCTTACCTTTGTAAATGGAGGTTCTGACAATGATAGCGATGATGCTAGTGTTTCATAGTGAATCCACCATTACTCAACAACATCGAAAATTCAACCTCAAATCTTTACCATGTCTCAATCAACAATGCAATGTTTCATTACTTGTAGAAAGGTTGAGTTTGAGTTTGGGATGATGATGATGGAATACTTGGATCACAAATAACGATATGAAATATCTACAAGGTGATATCAAATGGCAAATTGCTTGAAAAGGACTGGAAGAGTTTATATGTTGGAGGGGTCATTATACTTCATCAAGAATGCCTAATGAACACATTGTTGTTCAAGAGGGAATCAAAGGCAAGAACTACCTTGCTTCAGTCTTTTCTGATGTTCAGGTGGCTTGTTTTCCATTATATGGATGAGGGCAAGGGATATATGAATGCAGGTCAAAGCTAGGTTCTTGGTGGAAAATTCGTATCTACGAAAATGAGAAAGTCTTAAATGCTGAAGCTGGAATTTTTAAGGAGTTCAGAATTTGTGATGCCAGAGGGGGATTGCTACAATAGGGTTTGAAAGAATGCGAGTTCTATAGTCTGAATTAACCAACTCTAAAGGCCAAAGCCAGAGGATGAAGTTATTAGTCTCAAGTTTCTAGAGCTTGCCTTCATCTGGGTCTCATGTAGCTTTAACTTTGAAAACCAAAGGTGGTATTGAGTTTCTTTCTTTTGATGATCTGTAACTACATGGTTAATACTCTTTGAGGTAGATATCAAAGGATACTCTATTTTTTCTTCAAGCCAATTTGCAGGTCAGGTCACAAAGCCATTATGATTTGTTAGTACCACTAGTGCTAGCAAAAAGATATCATATACAGATAGTCCATGTATTCTTCATCTACCTACACTTGCTCCATCTCTAAATTCTAAGATCTAAGACTGGGTCTCACAGATCTGGTAATATAATTGAAGATGTTCTTCAATCTTTTGTTGCTGATACTGAGCCAGAACAACAACTGGCTTATGAAGATTTTGATCAGATAGAAAAATTGGATCTGGAGGAGATGGACTTAAAATGGCAAATGGCTATGCTTTCTGTTAGAGTACACAAGTTTGAGCAGAAAGCTGGAAGGAAGATTGATTTTGATAAGAAGGAATCTGCTAGGTTCAACAAGAAGAAGGTCAGATGTTACAAGTGTCTTCAAAGAGGTCACTTTGCCAGAGAATGCAGGGCAAAGGGAGGAAATGACAAGCAGAGATATTCCTCATTCAAGATTCAGGAGATTGGAAAGAAGGAAGAAGATTCCAAAGCATTGATCACTGTTGATACATTGGTTGATTGGACAGATCATGATGGTCAGAGTGATGGAGTTATTGCTTCTAAAGAGTTTGGTATGATTGCTGGTTGTGATACTGAGGATGCAATTGAAGAAGGTGCTGCCAAGATATACAACTTGATCACTGGAGCTAATACAAAGGAAGTCAGTACTGCAGGTGATGCTGGAGAATTTGCTCTCATGGGTGTCACTTCTGAGGTACATAACTGCCCTTTTGGTTGTGACAATAAGTATAATGAACTTCAAAAGCAGTATAATGAACTTAATGAACAAAATAGTGAATATTTTATACAAGTTCAAGCTTATAAGAACTCACTTAAAACTTTGGAAAAACAAAAGAGAGTTCTTCAGAAAAATCAGTTGACACTTGAAGACAAGATTAGGGTGTTGTCTATTGAACTAGAAAATACAACTAATCTACTAAAACATTCTGAAAGAATAAATGCTATTGCTGAGACTACTAAGAAAGACTTACAGACAAAACTTGATAATCACTTAGCTCAAACTGAAAAATGGAGAACCTCTTCCAAAAACTTGTTCAAATTAGTTGATAGTTCCATGTCTGTTAGAACAAAAGTGGGTTTGGGATTTAATAACTATATAGGGGAAAATGAGTTAGGATGGGATGACTCTTCATTTAGTGTATTTACCACTAACTCTGAAGAAGTGGAAGGTAGACCTCATTTCCATAGGTTTGCTAAAACTGATAGTATGAAAGCTGTGCCTCCACCTCTCTCTGGAGACTACACTCCTCTATCAGATCACACTGACTTAGATGAATCACAGATGTCTTATGGTACAAAGTCCTCAACCTCTGGTGACTCTAATTCTGTGTCTAATGACTTTGTCTCTTGTGATAACAGTGACAAGTCTTCAGAGGTCAACTCAAATGACTTTGCCTCCAGTGATTCAAGTATCAAAACTTCAGAGCCCAAGTCAAATGATTCTACCTCCTGTGCTTCTACTTCCAGTATATCCACATCTGAGAGTGAGGCTGAGATTGAGTCCTTTGCTGGAACACCTATCCAAGAACCCATTATTGTTCAGGATTTACCTAGTTTCTCTTGTAATAGTTCTGATAAGAATGAAAACACTTCTAGGACTTCTTGTAATAAGAATGGTTATTTTAATAAAAAGGCAAGTAATTTTAGGAAAAATAATTCTTCTACTTCAAAGTCTTGTTTTGTATGTGGTAGTTATCTTCATCTCATTAAGGATTGTAATTATTATGAGACACAATATGCTAATGATTCTGATGGTGTGGGATATCCTCAAAGGAAACCAATTTGGGACAATGCTTCTAGGGTCACTCAGTCAAATCACTTTGTCCCACAAGCAGTACCTCTTAGGTCTGGCAAGGTCTCTATTTCTGCTGCTAGACCAAACCAGGTTTCTACTGGTAGGCCAAAACCAGTTCCTACTGGTAGGCCAAAACCAGTTTCTACTGGTAGGCCAAAACCAGTTCCTACTGATAAGCCAAAGGTGCCTGAACCAGTTCCTACTGGTAGGCAAAATAGGCCTTTTCCAGTTCCTTCTGGTAGAAGATATTCTCCATCAGTAACTTCTGGATGGTGGAAAAGTACTGCTAGACCTATGCCCCATTTAAATAGACCTACAAGTTCTTATTTTCAGACTTATACACCATATGTACCTCAAGTGTATTATAATCATATGCAATATGGTGGGTTGAGATGGGCAACTGCTGTTAAGCCCTCAGCAGGTTGTTCTTGGAAAACACATAGAAAAGGTTTATATTGGGTACCCAAGAACAACAGTGGATCTCATGCATATTCATGGACAACCTTTTCAGATCCACAAGGCAGACCCAAGCCATAAATGGCTTGGGTCCCCCTTAGATACTAACTTTTTCTATGTTGTATATTGTATGGAGGTGGTGAAAGTAGGATTACTAGAAAAGGGACAATCAGAACTCCCATACTAGACTTTGAAAATGTCTACTATGTGAAGGAACTATAACATTTCAACTTGTTCTCCATCTCTCAGATTTGTGACAAGAAGAATAGAGTTCTATTCACAGACACTGATTGTCTTATGCTATCCAAGGACTTCATACTTCCAGATAAAAGTATGGTGCTACTTAGGCTTCTAAGGAAAAATAATCTTTACACCATTAACTTGAATAATCTCAGTCCCAAGGGAAATTTGGCTTGTTTGATGGCAATAGCCTCAGTTGATGTATCTATGCAATGGCATAGGGGGATGGGTTATGTGAACTATAAAAACATGAACAGGTTGGTTAAGGGTAACTTAGTTAGAGGACTACCCCCTAAACTTTTCAAGAATGACCATACCTGTGTTGCATGCTGCAAAGGCAAGCAACA
>BQNB010142743.1:2315-17091 GCA_026074375.1 Tanacetum coccineum | reverse complement strand
ATCCTCATAAACACATTCACGAATTCCTCGGAATCTATGATATGTTTAAATACAGAGATACTGAAAATGAAGTCGTTCGCCTAATGATGTTTCCGCTATCACTCACTGGAAAAGCAAAAACATGGCTGGACGAACTCAACGAAGGAACTATAGAAACATGGGATGAACTTCAACCACTTTCATTAGCCGATTCTTTCCCCCAGCTCTTTTCGACCGACTCCTCGGAGAAATCCGAGCTTTCTCTCAACACGAGAACGAATCTCTAACCGACGCTTGGCTTCGTATGAAGGAAATGCTCTGAAACTGTTATGGTCACAATCTATCCAAAGGCAACATTATCAAAATCTTCTATCATGGTCTAAGCGAAATAACTCAAGAAGTTCTGAATGTCGCAGCTGGAGGTATTTTCCTCTATAAAACACCAAATCAGGCTTATCAGCTTTTGGAAGACAAGGTCTTACTAAAGCTTGACTGGGCTAAAATTAAAAAATAAATCATCTCTTAAGAAAACTGTTGCTTTCGTCGATGAAGGCAGCAGTAATTCCAATACTGACAGAATTATGGCCCAAATGGATGCCATGACCCTGAATATGGATGCTCAGTATAAAGAACTCCAAACCCATGCTAAAAAAACAAAACCCAATCTTGATGAAGATAATATACCTATGTCCCGAGAAGAAGAAGCCAAATTCATGAAAACTTTTCGTAAGACTCGTTTTTACAATGATTACCGCGACCGAGACTCGAATCGCGATAATCGACGTTCAAACGAATGAATTAGTTACAATCGAGACAACTACCGATCCAATACCGATGATAAACCATACGATCTTCAAAAACAATTCAACGATTTCATGAGATCTCATCAATCGACCAACGCTTTCGTCAAAGAAACATTCATGGATCTTAAAACCCAACTCAAAACTGTTGCCAAAAATCATCAAGCTTTAATTCAAAACCTTGAAACCAAGTTCGACAGACTTGCTGACAAGCAATCTGGTCAGCCTTTTGGATCTCTTCCTAGTAACACTCAACCAAACCCAAAAGCACACAACTCCAAAGCCTACCAACCACCACAATCTCGCAATGAGCATGTAAATGCCGTATTCACAAGAAGTGGTAAATCTTACAAACCACCAGTTAATCCTAATGATCAACAAAACGATTCTGAAACTCCTATCAACTTCGATAGCGATGATGAAGACGATGAACCGACACCACAAACGAAAACTCAAAATCCAAAATCAGTCAAAGAGACTCTGTTACCCAAACCATATAAACCAAAAATTCCGTACCCTCAACGTCTAAGGAAAGAGAAAATGGAAGCTCAATACGGAAAATTTCTCGACATGATCCGCGTTGTCCGAATCAATGTACCTCTTATCGATGTCTTGTCCGGAATGCCTAATTATGGAAAATTTCTCAAGGAACTAATAAGCAACAAATACAAAATCGAACAAATCTCAGCCGCTTTCTTAAGCGATGAAAGTTCAGCAATGATCCAAAACAAAGTTCCACCTAAACTCGGAGACCCCGGAAGTTTTCTTATTCCATGTAATTTCAACAAAATCTTCTCCTGTAATGCCTTAGCTGACCTTGGTGCTAGCATTAACCTTATGCCATATTCGCTATATGTGAAATTATCACTCGAGACACTTAAACCTACCAAAATGAGCATAAGATTAGCCGATAGATCATTCCAATACCTTATTGGAATAACCGAAAATATGCTCGTTGAAGTTGGTAAATTTACCTTTTTTGCTGATTTCGTTATTCTTGAAATGGAAGAAGTGTAACATCCGGGAATTTTTGAAATTTTAAATGACTATTTTCTGTTGATGTAGTGATCCGAGTTAAACAAAAACAACTCAACCTTGGAGTTGGAACTGAACGAATGATCTTCAATATCGATTCTGCAATGAAACACTCTTATTCGAACGATGATACTTGTTTTAGCATCAATGTCATCGACGATATCTTAGAAGAAGATTTCGATGCTCTTTCAGACGAAGAATAAGTGTATACATTTAAAAATGGTAAAAATGGGACTTTTCGAAGCTATTGATTCTTTAATTCCCCTCGATGAACACTTAGCTACTTTTCGAGGTAATTAGTCGAGGGGGATCGAGATTCTTAGTTTTCTAAGTGCTTACTTATAGCATTGCGTGAGGACACGCAATATCTTAGTATGGGGGATTTTGGTATGTGTTTAATTACACATACCTTTGACCACTAAAACCGGACTTAAATGACTAAAAACGTACCAAAAATACATTGTATTTGTATGTTTTGCATTTGTATTGTGCAGGTAACGGATATCCAAGAAAAGGACAAAAATCAAAGCCAAAACGACAAAACCGAGCACGAGAACGGAAAGAGCGTTAAAACAAAGTCAAGTCAAAGCCAAAAGTCAACAAAAAGTCAAATTCAAATAAAGTCAAAGTCAACCCCGAGAAGTGGATTTGAAAAGAGCATCAAAAACCGAACCCAAAAACCTAAACTGCCAAAAGTGGGCCCACCCGTACCCACCTAGTGGGCCCGGGATAGCCCACTTATATCTTTATAACCTTTAAACCATAAATAAAAGCCCAAGTCCATTTATTTCCATACCTGGCCTAAAGCTAGCCCAACATCATCCCTTTATAAGCCCGTTAACCACATCCTCTTTTATAACCTTTACCCCGTTAGTCCCTAAAAGGACTAACGGTGCAATCTCAACCCAAACTCCAAGGACTAAATTTGTATTACCACAAGGACTATACTTGCAATACAATGTATAACTTTCAGGGACCTTTCTTGCCATTTCCCTAACTTAAAATTAGACCCGGGAACACTGTACATATTCTTTAATACCCTGTCTCCACTACCCGCCAAATTCACCCCCAACACTGTTCCCCTTTCTTCTCCATTTTGTCTACACACCCTACACCTTATCCCACCAATTGCCACCTTGGCAATCCCTTGCATTTCTATTCGTCTATGAAAGAAGACAAAGAATGAATGGACAAGATCATACAATTTGGACACTACTCAAAATGGAAGGCTAAGATCGATTTAAGACCTCTCTTACACAAGAAACACAGGCTTGAGCCCTCTCAGCAAAGAAGCACAGGTCCTAGAACCTTCCTTCGATTAGTATAAATAGGCTCATTTGTAAGCCTTTGGGCACTTAGTCTTTTTATCTAGTTTTTAGTAGTTTTTCAGCTTATAATTTAAGTTTTTAACTTAATGTACTTTTTTTTCCTTGTAATGTTTTAAATCAATGAAATTTGAAGCTTAGTTCTAAATCTGTTTTCAAGTTTTTAGCTCACTTTATGTTTTAAAAGCTCTTTATAAGCTCTCTCATAAGCTCACATAACCTGTTTTAAATCTTACTTAAACTTCTGACTTAAGCACTATAAGTTTTTCAATAACTTATAGTGCCTAAGTCTAGTTTTTTAAACTAAAAAAAGAAAAAAATTGCTCAAAAAGCTCTTGGATGATAAGCTTGAAATGGAAGGGCTTATGTTATTTACTGGCTTGTGTAAACAAGCCAAAGCTTGTTGATAAGCTCTATTGAGCATTTGTGTCCTTGTTTAAGCAAATGACAAAGGTACACCGTCTTTTTCCATTTTTAGCTTATTTGCATTTTTAGCTTATCATTTGCTTATTTGTGCTTATTTACTACTTATCTATGCTTATTAATGATGTTTGAGGCTAATTTAACTTAGGTTGTAGTTTTAAAATCATTAGTTCAAGTTTTTCTTAAATCTGTCTTACAGTAGGTTAAAATTTGCATAATCTTTAATATAGTTGTTTTTGCTGATTTAAGTGTTAAAAGTTTATCATTGTGTTTGTTATGGGTTGTTAAAGATCTGGTCTTAAGAGTTTGTTCATTAAAAATCAAGGAATCAAGTTAAAATTAGCAAATTTGTTTTTAAAGGAGTGTTTGGTTTAACATGTTTTATGGGTTAAAATGGTTCAAAATTTGCTTCATGCTCTTAAGTCAACTTTGATTAGGATAAAGTAGATATAAAAACCAGTTTGTTTAAGTTTTTAAGGGTTGAATCTTTATTTCATAGTATTGAGTACTTGTTGTTTGAATCTGAGAACATATAGCTTATTGTATAAGCTTATTGGATTAAACCTGTGATTTTTGTGAAATTTTGATGTTAATGTGTTTGTTTAAGTGATAAAACAAGTTAGAATAGGTCTGCATTTGTGTTTTGTGTTTTGATAAAAACCTGTCAAAACTTTTGTTAAGTATTGAAAGAAGAACAAAACTGCTTTTTCAAATGGCTTTTCTTGCTTATCCTTTATTTCAAAATGTTTTTTGAAAGTTGATATAAGTTCTTTGAAGACCATATTTTATCTGTTTTTAGGTTTTAAGATCATAAGGATCTGTTTAGTGGCTTATTTTTAAGCCCTAAATTGACCATATAGGTTGTTTGGGTGACTGTTTTTGGTTAAAAAGCTCATTTGCTCTTTTGAGCTTATTTGCTTATTTCTTTTGCTTATTTAGGTTTAGTGTTGCTCATTAGGATAGGTTTAGCTTAATTCAGCTTATTTGCATTAGGATAGAGCTTATTTAAGCTTATTTTCATTTTAGCTTAAAAATTTTAGTGTTAAAACTCTTTTGTTAATCTGTCATTTTCTAGCTTATTCTAGCTTAACCCCTTTGCTTATTTTTGTTTGTTTATGCTTATTAGGTATAGCTTTTTAGTTATTTTCAGCTTATTAGCCCTTCTTTTAGCTTAATAGCTTAAAAAGCCCAACAGTTAGCATTTTCATAGCTTAGTGAAGTTTAGGCTTATTCTTTCTTTAGACAGCTTATTTAGTGCTTATTCGTGGTTAATAAAAAAAGTGTTTTTGTAAAAAGTGCTTATTTTTAAGTCTTTTAAAAAGTTATAAAAAATGGCAAAAACAAAAACATTTGAGAGTAGGGGAAGCCCCGGGTGAGCAAGGCTCGAACTTGGGACCTTAACCCCACAACCAAACGTTTTATACACACACACTCTACCACTTGCCCTGGGTCTTTTTCGTTTTCTCTTTGTATAATTAATCTTTTATATACATTTTAGGACTTTTAGCTTATAAGCCATTTTTAGCTTATTTCACAGCTTATTCGATAAGCTGTTTTTCCCATCTTATTTTTATCAGGATCATCACTGTCAAGTACTTTTCATGATTTTTACCAGTTTTTTCTTTAAATTATTGAGTATTTTTTAAACATTTAATTTCATTAAAATAATTTTTAATTCATAAAAAATTATAAAAAAGTCAAAAAAATTAATAATTTCTTTTTTTTAGAAAATTTTCTTTTAACATTTAGAACCTAGGAAAATTAGATTTGCTTTCGTAGGGGTTTAAATTGCAAAATTTTGTTTTTTAAAGAACGGGATTGAATCCCGTTCACGTTTTTAGTGTTTTCAAGCCCTAATCTCCTTCGTTTTTAGTCTAGTTTTCTTTGTCCTAGCTTTTTAGTTAATTAAGACTTATAAAAACCAAAAAGATCATTTTAGTACTTAATTTTGATAATTTTGGGTTTTTAGGTCCCGTTTAGGATTCCCGTTTTTGTGTTTTTAGTTAAATCTTGTCTTACCTTAATTGTTTTTAAGTATTGCCTTATATTTCCCGTAGTTATAGAAAACCAATCATAATCTTGTTCCATTCAAGCATCGATTCTCAAAACGACTTTTGACTTTCAATTGCATTCCTCGTTGGGGATAACGACCCGGGAATCATACTCCCGGATTACTATAATTGTGATTTTTTGATTATTACCCTTATATTTATATATATTTATATATTTATTTATATTTATATATATATTTTAAAGGTGTGAGTCAATCCTTGATCAAAGAACCTCCTAAGGATCTCGAACTTAAACCTCTTCCTGATAATCTAGAATATGTATTCTTGGAATAACCCTTTTTTCTTCATGTTATCATATCATCTCAGCTATCCAAAGAAAAGAAGAACAAACTCATATCTGTTCTTAAAAAGCACAAGCAAGCCTTTGCTTGGAAAACGACAGATATTCCTGGTATCTGCCCATCATTCTGCAAACACAAGATACAACTTCTTGATGACAAGAAACTCGTTCTCTAAAAACAAAGAATGTTAAATCCGAACATGCAGGAAGTTGTTAAAAAAGAAATCATGAAACTCTTAGATACCGGTATAATTTATCCAATTGCCAATAGTCCTTGGGTTAGTCCTATCCACTGTGTACCAAGGAAAGGTGGTATTACAGTTGTCACCAACAAAAATGATGAACTCGTTCCAACAAGAACCGTTACGGGTTGGCGAGTATGCATCGATTATCATAAACTCAATGAAGCAACCGCAAAAGATCATTTTCCCTTACCTTTTATGGATCAAATGCTAGAAAGACTCGCAGGAAATAAATATTTCTGTTTCCTCGATGGTTTTTCTTGATATTTTCAGATTCCTATCGATCCTAATGATAAAAAAACAACATTCACATGTCCTTTCAGAACATACGCTTATAGGCGAATGCCTTTCGGGCTATGCAATGCTCCTACCACATTCCAAAGGTGTATGTTGGTAATCTTTCACGATATGATCGAAGAATCTGTTGAAGTATTCATGGATGATTTTTTTGTATTCGGAAACTCTTTCGACACATGCCTAAACAATCTCGATAAAATGCTCTAACCTTGTAAAGATGCTGACCTTGTCCTTAATTAGGAAAAATGTCACTTCATGGTCAAAGAAGGAATTGTGCTCACGACAAGGTGTCTATGCCGGACTTGAAGTTGACAAAGCAAAAATTGACGTAATCTCAAAACTTCCACACCTACTAATATCAAAGGTATTAGAAGCTTTCTGGGATATGCCGGTTTTTACAGAAGTTTCATTAAAGACTTCTCGAAAATTGCTTGACTTCTAACTAAGCTACTCAAAAAAGATACTCCGTTTGAGTTCGATGATGAATGTAAAAAAGCTTTTGAATCATTGAAAGAGAAACTCACATGTGCTCCTGTAATCGTAAGCCCAAATTGGAATCTTCCGTTAAACTTATGTGTATGCAAGTAGATATTGCAGTTTGGAGCCGTCAAAGGCAAAAGAAGGTAAATAACTTTTTCACCCAATCTACTTCGCAAGCAAAACCCTTAATCCAGCTCAACAAAAATACACCATAACCGAAAAAGAACTTATGGCTGTAGTTTTTGCATTTGACAAATTCAGATCCTATCTTATTCTCTCAAAAACTATTGTTCACACTGATAATTCAGCTCTAAAGCACTTATTCAAAAAGCAAGATGCTAAACCACGCCTTATTCGATGGATCTTACTTCTGTAAGAATTCAACATAGAAATCAAAGACAGAAAAGGAATAGAATATGTTGCAGCCAATCACTTATCCCGAATCGAAAATGATGAAACAAGTGATGATAGTGAATTCGATGATAACTTTCCCGGAGAAACTCTTATGGAAATCAATACCAAAGACAAACCTTGGTTCGCAAATGTAACACCCCCATATTTGACATATAGCAGCGGAAGCTAATCTGGGGTATTACTTCATGGATCAATAGACATAATCATAGAAAACGACTCAAAATAGACGTTTTGTAAAATTTAGTTATCATTCAATATCATATCAGAGTTTTATAAAGGAGGTCCCAAAATCTAGAAACATAAAGTTTAAATGATAACAGTTTAGCCATCTTCAAGTCCATGCCATAGGTTGCTCAATTACCTGAGATAAACATGCTAAAAGGGTCCACACAAAGGTTGAGTGAAATTCATAGATTTTTAGTTATAATAGTTGAGTACAAGTTCAATAGTGGGTTACGTTGTTATACACCCATAAGTGTAATAATTGCAATGAGTACAATTATTATGGAAAATAGTTTGAATACAAGTCATCATAACAGTGGGTTACGTTGTTATACACCCATAAGTGTAACAATTGCAATGAGTACAATTATTATAGAAAATAGTGTTATTGTCCTAAGCTCATGACATTAATACGTTAACATGGAAATCACCGTAGTGACATTGGTTGAGGAACAAATGTCCTCGTGGAAAGGTAACTTGCCAAAGTTACCCATTATAATCAAATATAGTGCTATTAGTATCAAAAGTATAGGCACACCAATGGGAGTAGTCACACCCTGATAGATCTATCCACAACATTCGCGTTCACTCGCAAGTGACTAATGGTTCATGATTAATAAATATTGGCAGTGGAAGGTACTTAGGCAATAATATATTTGGATAGCATACAGTTGGAAAAACACTTGCATTTATGGTTTAAGCATGTATCCCCCTCGCGGGTTTATGAAATATTTAAAAGAGTTAAATGCGAGGCTATGAACTCACCTTAACAGGGAAAATCTGATTGATGGCATAAGTATATCAAGTGAAATGCGTCCGTATGGTAGTACGATGTTATCTATCCGAACGGGGAAGTTCAGTATATCAAGTGAAAGAAAACAGTTTTGTCATGAAACCTGGGGTAATATGTCAAGTCTTAGTGTGATGGTTTATGTTTCAAAACTTTATAAAGTTTAATGTATTACTTTTATTTATTAATTTATGGAAATATTGTATCACTGTTCGGGCTATCATAATCCAGAGGCCATGTAGTATCGTTTGAGGAGCCAGGGCACTTTAAATCGTAAACCCAACAAACTCGTCAAAACAAATACCCAAATGGAACCCCTCACATGAAATTCCCTAGTAACGTGACACGATAAGATTTTAAGTTTCTTCAAAAGCTAGTTGATGATAAATTACGTTAAATATATAACGTAATTGATTTATAATGCGTCGATCGATGATTAATAACGATAAATGTGTTGGGTTTTAATAAAATCTAGTTTTGTAATATTAAAATATATTTTTATAATTTATATAAGAATAATATATTTTATATTTTTAAGTTTGCAAAAATGGCAATATATACCCTTGATTTATAAACTTTTACAAGTTTAGTCCTTTATATAATAAAGTATATATAATTTAAACCTTTAACTTTGAAACTTGGAAAGATAGGTCCTTATAGTTATAACTTTAGAATAATGACATTTTCAGCCCCTTTAGTTATAAATTTCAAAAGTTATGATATATACCCCTATGTATAAAAATATTTGCAAATCAAGTCTAAAAAGCCATGTAAGCATATTTTAGGGTTCCAAATGATATTTTCAGGTTATAGTTTATTAGAATAAGCAAAAATAAGAAGTTCTAACGTAACAAAAGTTTAGGAAAAGATTTCGTTAGCTAGAAAATCAAAACGGGATATTTTTAGGGTTTTAATAAAAAACACATGGGTTTAAGGATTCAAGGCTTCAAACAAGAGTTTATATATGATCTTAAGAGTATTATGAACATTCTAAAACAGATTATGAGTTTATTGAACAAGATTTTGAGCTTACTTGAGCTAAAATAGGTCGAATGAGGGGTTTTTGGGTTTGTACGCTTAGAAATGACTTCAAGGGCTTCCTTCTCTTGAATCTTGGCTTCTATTCTGATCTTAGGGACTTCACTTGATCTTCTACTACTGCTAGAGAATGGCTAAAACTTCATTTGAGTGTATGTGTGTGTTTGAGTTTGAGGTGTGATTGAAAAGTATGTGTATGTATGCATATATATAGTGCTTAAACACCCTTGGTGATGCATGAAAAATATTTGCAAATTTAGATCCTAATAGCCATGTAAGGTCTATTTTAAGGTTCCAAAATGATTTTGGCTTGGTATATAGCTTATGTAGAATAAGCAAAAATAAAATGTTCTAACGTAACAAAAGTTAAAAAAAAGGATTCTTTAGCTAAAAAATCAAAACGAGTCGTTTTTAGGGTTTTAATAAAAAACACATGGGTTTGAGGATTCAAGGATTCAAACAAGAGTTTATATATGATCTTAAGAGTATTATGAACATTCTAAAACAGAATTATAAGTTTAATTGACAAGGTTTTGAGACTTACTTGAGCTAAAAATGGGTTTGAATAAGGGGTGTTTATGGGTTGTACGCTAGAAGAAACGACTTCAAGGACTTTCCTGTATCTTGATTCTTGGCTATCTTCATTATGATCTTAGGGACTTCACTTGATCTTCTACTACTGCTAGAGAATGGCTAAAACTCCATTTGAGTATGTGTGTTTGAGTTTGAGGTGTGATTGAAAAGTATGTGTATGTATGCGTATATATAGTGCTCAAACACCCTTGGTGGCCAAGTTTTCTTGGTGTGGTGGCCAAGGGCTGTAGGTTAGTGACTAAGGAACATCTAGGGTGAGTCATGAGAGCTTAGGATGAGGTGTAAGGGTGTGGAGGGGTTCAAAAATCAAAGAATGGTGACAAGTAGCTTACTTAGTGTGTAAGTTGTGGTAGTAGCTTACAAGGAGGTGATGGAGGTGCTTGTAAGGTGCTGGAGTGATGGTGATGTGGTGGTGAGGTCATGGTGTATAAGGTTAGTGTGAGTCATGGAGGAGCTATGAGGTGTTATATTTATATAGTTTTATACTTATGTGTGTTTATGGACAGACACAACACTAGTTCTAGTATTTTTGTTGCCATTTACAAAGTAATTCGATCAACCTCAAACTAGTGAGCATGGTTAGATATTTGAGTCCTCTACAACTTTTAGTTTTACATATTTTAGGGTTACTATACAAAAATCTAGAGATAACAACCATTTACTACAGGTGTGCAGAATTTGCGCACCTTTGCCATTTCAGCTATAACTAATTCATCCGACGTCGAATCGGGGTGATTCAATCGGTAAAATGATCACAAGACATAGGGCTACAACCTGGTGTTTTTACTTAATAAACCTACTGATTTTGCCCAGATCTTATAACGAATCAGATTCTGAAAACTATGAACTAGTTTAAGGTGTAATCGGGTTGTGCTATGGTTTTATGATTTTGGTTTAGTGTTAGATGAATTAAGGTTTTCGGATTTTGGGTTTTAGAATGCTTTAGGGATTAGTGTAGGGTTTTTAGGATTTTTGTGCATTAGGTGTTTGTACCTTGTGTTAAAGTGGCCGGGTGGGAAAATTACCCCATATGTGGTCAGGGGCTTCTTTGTTTACTTATTCGATTGGCTGCCCGGGAAGATATAAACATGATTTAGGAGGTAAAATGACCTAGTTTGTATTTCATGCATAATTGACTTGTACATTAAGCTTTAGAAGGTTGTACTAGGGTTTAGGAGGGAAAAGATATTCAAAAGTTTGGCATTGTAACTTGTACACATGCTTTGAACATTTGTACACTTGTTTTGACATGTAATTAGGGTTTTTGGAATAAACGTTAATGTATAATGCTTGTTTTGGAATAACGTTGTAAATGGTACGTTAAATGGATAATGTACATGGTAAAAATGATATTTAAACCCAGACTTGACACATTAGGATGTTTACATAATGTAAACGTAGTTGTAGTTGGCATTGGTTGGTTGTGTGAGCTCGTTTACTTTAGTTATGTTAACTACATTACATAATGAAATAAAGCGAAAAATTTTCCCGTAAAAAGGTGGTATGATAGATGGATATTACAGTGTATCCAATTTAAAAGATGGATAATTATATTGATGAAAATTGCACGTTGTTACAACAGACTTCGCAAATTACCTAGTCGGTAATATTATACCAAAAGGAATGACGTACCAACAAAAGAACAAATTTTTCTCTGACCTCAAACACTACTTTTGGGAGGAACCTTACCTTTTCAAAGTATGTTCTGACGGTATGATTAGATGCTGTATATCTGGACTAGAAACTCGAACTATTTTGGATCAATGTCACCACGAACCAACCGGTCGACATTATGGACCCAACATAACTGCTAAAAAGCTCTTGATTCATGACTTTACTAACCAACAATCATTAAAGAAGCTCATACTCTAGTTCGCTTATGTGAAGCATGCCAAAAGACAAGAAATATATCAAAACGTGATGAGATGCCCTTAAACAACATTCAAGTTTGTGAAATTTTCGACATATGGGGTATTGACTTTATGGGACCATTCCCGAAATCTTATAAGTTTGAATACATTTTAGTCGCTGTTGATTACGTATCTAAACAGGCTGAAGCTCAAGCTTTACCAACCAATGTTGCTCGAGTAGTAGTCACCTTTCTGAAGAAACTATTCTGCCATTTTGGAATGCCCAAAGCTCAAATCAGTGACCGAGGTACTCACTTCTGTAACAAAATAATGGAAAAAACCATGAAAAGATATGGAGTTAACCACCGCTTCTCTACATCTTATCACCCTCAAACTAGCGGTCAAGTTGAAAATACGAATAGAGCTCTCAAAAGAATTCTTAAAAAATGTTAAAGACAATCCTGTTATTTGGTCAAGAAAACTTGATGACTCTCTGTGGGCTTTTCGCACTGCCTACAAAACACCTACCGGTACTACAACATATAAACTAATATATGGAAATAACTGCCACTTACCATTCGAAATTGAACACTGTGCATACTGGGCACTGAAAAATTACAACCCAGATCTCATCTCTGCTGGTGAAAAAAGAATGTTTCAGTTACATGAGTTAGATGAACTTAGATACCAAGCCTATGAAAACTCTCGTCTATACAAGGAAAGAACCAAAGTCTTGCATGACAGAAAATTACAAATGAGAAAAGAATTCAAACAAGGAAATAAAGTTCTTCTATTTCACTCAAAATACAAATTTAAACAACCGAAGCTCAGATCTCGATGGTTAGGACCATAACCATATGTAGTGAAACATCAATATCCATCCGGATATGTTGAACTTTATGGAAAAGATGGAAAGACGTTCATAGTCAATGGCCATCGACTCAAACTATATCATGAAGAAGACAATAACTCAAGGGAGGCAGATACTTCTTTCTTCCCAAAAGAATGACTCTCGAAGTACGAGTCTAGCTAACAACTCTTTTAAAAATTAAACGCTTCTTGGGAGGCAACCCGTGCTTCACTTAAGTGCGGAGGAGTCCTTCCTCCATTATTCTACTAATATCTTTTATTTATTTTCTAAAAAAATAAACAAAAATATTTTCTTTTTGTGTGATCTTGTATGTTTACTTTTATGTAGGTACTTTAGCCTTAAGATATGGAAAATTACGAAGTATGCTCAAGATAGCTCTACTACAGCTATGCATTTCTCTATGCCCCGAGAAGTACCACTCTCCTTTAATTTTCCCTATTTTATCTCTATTTATAGTTATCACATTGAGGGCAATGTTTAACTTAAGTGTAGAGGGGAGCCAAATAGGAAAAATTAATCATATCCCTGTATGTTTGCCCTGTTAAAAACTTTCCAACTTATATTTTATGAAAAATTCTAATTATATGTTTTCAAATTAAAGTAAAAAATGCTCTTAGTAAGGCAAATCCAACCGGCTCGACATTATAGCTAGCACACCCTAGTCCACTAAATTGTGAGAATTATAAGCCTTTGGAATATTCGGGTATCCACTTTTGATACCTAAGATAATTAATGCCTTTAGCTTGTTCGAGTTAAGGTTTGAATGCAGTCATATATGTCTATTCCGTCGTTACAGATGTGTACGTATGGTCTTTGTTGCCTTTTTTGGAACATTGGTATTGGCTGATAATTATGTTTGAGAGAGCCGGTAATTTAGAAGCTCTAGAACTTCTGCTTAATCATCATTTACTAGACTGAAGCCTATCACATGAAATGTATCCCGCAAGTCCTTGTTCTTGCAAGCACTCCTTTTAATGCTATATTACTGAAATATCTAAAAGTTGAATAAAGAAGCTCTATGCCAAGCCTTAGCAAACCAAAAATAAAAAATAATAAAATAATAAAAAAGAGAAGAAGTTATATATGTGTGTTATAATAGTTCAAAGAAATAAAGGCTTATGTTCGACGCACGAAGATTGGATCCTGTCTAGTACTAAAGTTCCACCCTTCGATATGGTTTATGTGTTAAGTATAAGCCTATGGTAGCTGTCTAGATTATGTCTGTGCAAATTGAGTGTTCTTCACAATATCATATTTAACCCTATCTGAGTGGCAGAGTGAATTTAAAAATCAAACACTATCCCTGTGTGAGGTGCTATGTTATATGTCTATGCCTGAAAAGCTATCCAATATGGAAACTATTATAAAAGTCCAAATTTTCTCCAAGTCACGACTTATTTTTTCGCTTCCATTGCTTAAGGCAAGCAATAAGCTAACTGTGGAGGGATTTAATAACGCCCAAATTATACATATTTATATGGCGTTATTTATGTATATTTGATCATTTCTCATGAACTTTTGGTACTTAATTTGCTTGAATTACTTATAGGTTCACTTGAAGACACTACATGCCCAAGCTCAAGAATCTATACATTCTGGGAGGCGAATACAAGAAAAGAAAGATTTCTAGCTAAAGTTCATGAAGTTCGCCGCACTTGTAACATTGTGCGCCGCACTTTGAAGCCAAAACCGCCGCACTTTTTCCCAAAGTTTGAAGAATTAAAGTCTAATAAATGCACCTGCATTAACTCCTCAAAACCGCCGCACTTTTTCCTAAGTGCGCCGCACTTTACACCCAAACTTGCCTATAAATTGAGGACGAATTTTCATCCTCAAAGAACTCATCCTCACTATCCATCTCATTCTACAAACCATCTCTACACACATACTTCCCTTTCACCAAGAAACACCTCTATATTTGAAGAAAAAGATCTAACGATCAAGAACGAAGACGATTTTCTTACATAGTTATTAAAATAATAGAATTTTATGTAAAGTGTACTTTTGTTATGAACTCCTTAGCCATGAGAGGCTAAATCTCTCAGGACTGCTCGATGAAGTTAC
>BQNB010142742.1:0-17091 GCA_026074375.1 Tanacetum coccineum | reverse complement strand
ATCACGCTCTTGCTGAAAGTTGTTGATTTCCTCCATTTTCTTCGTAGTTTGACCAGGTGGGCAATATTTGTTTAGAAACTTAGTTTTAAGATCTTCCCAGGTTTTGATTGAACTAGTTGGTTCATTTCTTAGTCATTAAGCTGCGGCTCTAGTTAAGGATACAGGGAAGACTCGGAGCATTAGTTGATCCACATTGATGTTAGGAACATGGAACAAGTCAACTATTTCAAGAACTTTTTCAATGTGTTCATTAGCATCCTCATTGTCTAAACCGCTAAATGTGTTTTCTCGAAGCTCCTTAAGAAATTGTCCTTTTAGTTCAAATTGATCTTTGTTATTAATTTTAGGCTAGCGACTCCTGATCCATAGTCTGTTCGGGTCTTGCTCATGTATTGCTCCATTATTTCCGCGATTTCTTCCTCTGAGTATTCTTCGTTAGAAAGTAGATTGAAATCTGGAGATCTCAATTCGTCAAGACTTAGAGTCTTGAAGTGTCTTCTTGATGATCGAAACTCACATTCAGGATCTTTGTAAGGTGTGTATAGTTCGTTCGTCGAACTCCTTGTCATGCACTACCTGAAATAAGGGATAAACAATCAGTAGGATTTGTTCCGAAGGAAGGTAGAAAAAATTTTGTACGAAAATCAATTATTTCAGTTTCTATTCAAGATAATCGATACGCCGTATCCAATGGAAGTGGATACGTCGTATTAATTAGTTGGATTGAATACGTTGTATTGGTCAGAGAACTGGATACGCCGTATCTAGTGAAAGTGGATAAACCATATTCAATTGTCGACCAGAACAGTGTATTCAAGAAAAACAATTAAATACGCAAACAATTAAACACACAAATATACAAGCAAACAATTAAAGACAAATATACAAATATTACAGAATATACAAGAATATACACTAATCTAAATTACACTAATCCTAAGGGTTAGATCTAATCTAATGTTAAAAACCAAAATATCAAAATAAAAATCAAGATTAATTTTCACTCCTCGGCAACGGCGCCAAAAACTTAATGTGTTGTTGTTTTATGGTACATTATACTGATTTAAGTTTTAAATTTATATTTTGCCGACTCAACCAAAAACAACACTTTAACGGGCAGTGTACCCGATCGGTAGTAGTTTCGTGGTAAGTAGGGTGTCGATCACTGAGAGTGAGGTTAAATCTATCAATTTAATTAATATCTTGGTTATCTAATCTATGTTAATTCTATTATAATCCTATGTTAAACCTATGTCAGTCTAAATCCTAATTCTAATGGGAAAATGGGGGTTTTCAGCCTGAGAGACTGGCACAGTTTGGTTGGTGACTACAATCAATTCAAGACATTGTTACCCACGTAAGCCAATCAACAAAGGATGAAAGAGCGGTCGAACCTTATATAAGAAAATTGTATTAACCATTATTAATCCGATTAGAATGTTGGTTTGTTTATTAAGTGCAATGATTTCTTCTCTCGATGTGGCATATCATTCTTAAGACTTAGGTGTTACATCATCCTAAGACCTAGACACATTAATTCTGTCACAATTAAAGCATCCGCATAAAGCATCCTTATTTGCTGATTATAATCTATCTTAGGGATTAAAGCAATGGTGATCTTGTTAAACCCTAGCTCATAGAGACTTTACCCACTTACCGCTTAATGGCAATCTATACACTAGTAGTCCACTTGTCCAACTATCCAATGGAATCAGAACGTTATTTGTTGAATTATCTAGGTCACCTGCTAGTCAACACAATCAATAAACCATTGGCAATATCCAATTAACTAGTTAAGCCCGAAGCGTATCCTAGACACAGACTTAGAAGGACAATACTTGTGTAACTATTATTCTAGATGTATAAATTACTATATGGAGAGCTATCCCGGACTCTAGATCTACTTGGTCCACTTAGCTAGATCCGGTTGAATGATAGGTCGCATACAAAAGCGCGTAAACAAGTATAAATTGATAAACATAAACTAGCACTTCAACGATAAATCAAGAAATCAATATAAACAAATACCAAACATCTAGATCTTCATAATAATGGCTAATACCTTAAGGTATTAGCCTTCAAACGTCATAATAAATACGAGAGTAATTATTTAGCCAAGGTAAACTAACTGAGTTAACGAATGATAACAAAAATTGGATGATTACTAAAGTATATGGAATTACACGATGTCTCCTATGGAGTTGAATACGTTGCTAGACCTCTTCTGCTATTTTTATCCTCTAAAAATCAACTTTTGTGGTTTAGGTATTGAGAATACGATTTAGCACACTTAAAACTCTTTTTTGAGTTTTCTATTTATAAGGTCTGGAAGTCGATTCGATACGGCATATCCAAGTATTGGATACTGCGTATTAGAGATTTCTTGGAGTAGGGACCACGTTTGATATATTCCAGAATATTATATTGATTCCATATCTTGAATGCGGCGTATTGAGTCATCTGGATACGGCGTATTGAACTTCATTCCTTTTGTGGTCTTTGGTAAGTGCATGCACGGATACGCGGTATCTTCTTGATGGACACGGTGTATTGGTCTTCAGAATAGTAAGCTCCAAAATGCGCGCCTTTTGCTGTCTTTCACCAATTACTCCATAATTACTGCAATTCTCAAATATAAAAGATTAAGTAACAATTCTTTGTAATAACTATACAAAATGGGTTAATATCGTGGGATAAATGATGCTATAAAATAGACATTATTTGATGTCATCAGACTGACAAGCATAAATGTATTTAAATTGTTCATGTCAGCCTCTGCATCATTATCTTCATCATCATCTGAATAGACAATTTCTTCCAAATTAGGCATATTTAGATCATCAACACATCCATAGACTATATTCTTATCAACAACATTATCCTCTATGCCAGCAACATTAACAGTTGGACTAACAGTATTAATATTGTTAGTGTTGTTAATATTTGCATCCTCTTCTTGATTAACTCTTGGCTCCTCTGTACTTGAAACCTCACTATCCTTATTCTCTGGATCTTCAACATCCTTCTTTTCCTCCTCCCATGATGGTTTGAATCCAGCATCAGGGGAATCCTTTGAACTAGAAGAGAATTATGGATCTTGAGGCCATAATGGTAGCAGTATGTAATCTTTACCAGGTATTGTATCCACTCTAGCTTTACCTGCATCATCACATGCTTTTGTACCTGCACTACCATTAGATTGATTCCCTGCAACAACTGGCTTATAATTCATAGATTTTGTTAGTGCATCTATATCAAAAAGCCAATTAGGTCCAGTTCCTGCAATATTAGGTGTAGTCTCACTAAATTGAACATGCAGGTTCTCTTCTACTATCCTAGTTCTAGTGTTGAATACTCTGAATGCTTTGCTATTTGTAGAGTATCCTATAAAGACCCTTCATCAGCCTTTCCATCAAATTTACGGTGATCTATGGTATTAAGGATTGTAACAGGACACCCAAATGGTCTCATGAAGCTTAAGGCATGTTTTCTACCTAGAAAAAGTTCATAAGGGGTCTTGTTGTGACATAACAAGCAGTATTAACTGCTTTAGCCCAGAAAGTTGTTGGCAATTTTAAATCAGCTAGCATAGTCCTAGCAGCCTCTATTAGTGTCCTATTTTTCTTTTCTGCTACTCCATTTTGTTGTGGAGTCATAGCAACACTAAATTCCCTCTTAATACCCTTCATTTCACAGAACTAATTCATGACCCTATTCTTAAATTTAGTCCCATTATCACATCTAATCACTTTCACCCTTAGGTCTATTAGATTTTCTATGCCTGTTATGAATGTTTTAAGGATTTTACTAGTTTCATCCTTAGTGGCTAAAAAGAAAACCCAACTAAACCTACTAAAGTCATTTGTGACAACTAGGTAGTACATCTTTTTCATTAAACTCTTTACAAATATTGGACCAAACAAATCCATATGCAACATTTATAATGGTTGGCTGATTGAACTAACTGTTTTAGTCTTACAAGAAGCTCTGTGTTGTTTTCCTTTCTGACAAGCAACACATGTTTGATTAATTTCAAAAAATTTTGAAGGTAAAGGGTAATAACCTCATTACAAGGTTTCCCTGTACCAGTTTTATTCATTGTTTTGAATTTTACTGAACAAGCTCATATGCCAGAGATTAGATTTATCTGTGGCTTTTGCAAAGAGATAAGTGAGACCTCCTTGAGGAACAACATTCTTTAAATCAACACTATACATGTTATCCTTTCTAGGAACTTTGAGCAAAACTTAACTTTTATCAGTTAGCTTAAAGTCTGGAGACAGAACAACATATTCAGTATCAGTAAAAAGAACACTATTCTTCTTGTCACACATTTGTGAGACACTAAAGAGGTTAAACTTTAGTTCCTTTACAAAATACACATCTTCAAAATCCAATTTACCAGTTCTTATTTTACCTTTCCTAGTAATTTTCCCTCCTTTGGAATTACCTTCAAAGGCAACAAATCCTCCATCAATTTCTTCATAATCTGTAAGATAGGATTTGTTTCCTGTCATGTGCCTAGAGCATCCACTGTCAATCACTCCTTTATCCTTCAAATCTTGCTGTGGATTGCCCTGCACATAATGGTAGGAAAATTAGTTTCTTTTGGGGACCCAAGCCATTACTGACTTGGATCTGCCTTGTGCATCAATATAGTCAAATCTTTTAAAGTTCATTGATGCACCATTATGTCTGGAGACATGGTCTAAAACTTTTTTACTTTGGTCTCCAAACTCAACATGTTAAGGCCTTAACAACATTAGCCTTATTTCCCTTATTATCACTTACTACTGCTTTTGGCCTAACAATAGTAACATTTCCCCTAACAGTATTAACTTTTTCATTGAAATTACTGTTCTTATTTGTTATAAACTTGTTAAAGGGCCTACTAACATGTGAATATGCTTTATTAAAAACATTTGACATTGGTCTAGCACTATTCACTGTTGGTCTAGGGTAAGAAGTATTAATTGGTCTGGCAGTATTAACTGATATTGCTGCTCTAAAGAGTTTTGACTGGCAGTATTAAGTGTTTTAAAACTAGATTTTATTAAGACTGCTTTTGGAACAAAAAAAATTTTTGGATGAGGGTGAGTCATTCTTTAAGAATTTTGATGATTCGCCCTTCTAGCATTGTTCCATACAGTTTTTCCACCATTTTCTTTTCATGGTAATCACAATCTTTGATCAAATGGTTAAAACGGCCACATACATAGCAAGCTTTATTTTAAAACTCAAAATTACTTCCTAATTTCTGAGTCATCAAATTATTCCAATTTCTCTTATTATCTCTAGGACTTTGACTGTTTTTCCTAGGGTATTCAGCTTTCTTATTGTTCTCTATCTTCTTAACAGACTCCCTAGATGATTTCACACGCTCATTAGATTTAACAAATTCTACTTTAGCATTACTAGGTTTTCTCTGTCTAGACTTAGACTCAATCTCATTCTCACTCTCACTATCAGATATCTAATCTTCAATAAGTAGTTCACTAACAGACTTAGGTTTTGCCTCACTAGTCTTAACTTCACTAGTTACGGACTTACTAAAAACATATTCATCCTTATCAGCAAATACCAAATCAGGTTTAGGGGGCATAAAGTTCCCAGTATAAGGAGGGGGAACAACATGATACCGTTCACATGATTTGTACTTATCATTCACCTGACTATCAAACACTTGACTATCAAAACCTACACCAGTCTTGAACTTATCACTTACTTGACTATCTAACAGTTTGCTTAGATTCTTAGATGAATTTTCAAACTTTTCTAAGGTAAGTTTTAAATCATCTCTTTCTTTTTCAACTTTTTCAAATTTCTTTCTAAGCTCTGCTAGTGCATTATCTCTCAACTTAATATCAAGTTTTAAAATCTGTATGTCCTCTTCAAAAATAGCCTCATTCTTTCTATACACATCTAGTCTAGCCTCTATAGATTCTAGACATGCTTTATAAGCTCCTACATTTAATTGAGACTTATTAAAATCTTTTGTCAGATTATCATAATGTTCTTTGAGAGTTTCATAAGATTTTAAACATGCTTTAGAACAAGTTGATACCTCAGTGTCTGAGCTTGAAGAACTTGAAGAACCTGAAGAAGTATAAGCCATAAGTGCAAAATTGGTAGGTCCTTCTTCAACGTGGTCACTCCAATCATACCCAAAGCCATCACACTAAGATACTAAAGCATTTGAAGTAGTTTCCTCAACTGGCACAGTCCTTCTTGTTATCTCCCTGTTTCTACTGTCTTGATTCCTGGGTGCCCTGCATTCCCTAGCAAAATGACCTCTTCTGTGGCAATTATAGCATTCCACCTTGGTCTTGTCAAAGCCAATGGTATCAGTCCCATTAACACCTAGATTCCTTCATGTCTTCTTGAGAAATCTCCTTTCTCTCATTGTCAACATTGCCATCTGCCACTTCAAGTCCATCTCCTCTAAATCATAAGGATCAATTTGCTTTAGGTCTTCATTGTCTAATTGTGAGCTATTATTCTGACTAGCAAAGAAGGAGTAGATCACAACATCACTCAGACTATCAACATTTGGTAAAGTAGAAGCATTAGCCTTGTAGTTAGTAGCAAAAACACCATGAGCAGTCTTAACTGCTTCATTGGTGCTGCTAGTGCTATTCGAAGACACAAAAGCTACATTTTGTGTGTTTTGGATTGTGCTACATGACCCCATGACTCCAGCTTCATAAATCTTCAGATTTTTGTACAAGTCATCCATGCTTAGATCTTCTAAATCAGGTTTGTTCCTCCAAATTAGGGTATGAGTCTTCCACTCAGATGGAAGACTTCTTAATAACTTCAGATTCACATCTTCTTGAGAAATAGTTTCTCCATGAATCTCTAGCTGACTGATAAGCTTTTTCAGCCTATCATAGGTCTGGTCAAGTCCTTATGAGCTTTTTCCATTAAAACTCCCATACTGCTGTTTAAGAAGTGTCTTTTGTACTTTCTTTGACTCCTTATTACCTCCAAACATCTTCTCTATGACTTCCATCAGAGTCTTGGAACTTTTGTAGGTATTGAACTTTAGTTGATGTTTATTGGGGAGAGCCATCAACAGGGTACCTCTTGCCTTTAACTCATTCTTCCTTGCCAGCCTTTGTTCTACAATAGTAGGAGGTACTGCTGTCTCAACACCATCAACAGTTCTTGTTAGCAAAGGTGAGTCACCATTTAAGATTACTTCCCAAAGAGCATAATCAGTCATTAATAAGTACTGTTCGATCCTCATCTTCCAAAGCTTAAATTCGCCTGGATTGAGCACTAGAAGTTTTACAGCAGCAACCACTTATACAGATATTGACTCCATCTTTTCTTGAAACAAATAGATCTTATATGTAGACTGGTTCTTCTTATTCAAAGTTTCTCAACCAAATGGCTCTGATACCACTTGTTGATCCCACTTGAGTAGATCTTGCTTAGCTTGTAAAAAGGCTTAGTTGTATTGAATAGATTCAAAACAACTGTGGTAGAAACTTTGTTTGAATATACCAAAGACTATGCGGAATCTAGTCTATGATACTAAGAAGAATAATCAATGAAATAGTAAATATTGAATACACACATAAATAACCAAACTTTTAGCCTCAATAAAAACGAACACTCTTGATAGTGTTAGGGTTATACAAAACCTTAAAGCTATAAACTATGAATTCTATGAATGAGATATATATAAAATACATGCCCTAGGGTCTCCTTTTATACACCAAGGAACCCTAACGGGCTTATAACGTGTTTTCTACTCATACATATATTTTCCTAAAATATCACATTCATATCGCATAAGCAGTACTAACATATATACTAACAGTACTAACTTAACTAACACTAGCAGCAGTAATGACTTGGTGTATTCCAGCACTCTTCACCAGCAGTAGAAACATAACCAGCAACAGTAACAATCATAACTAGTAGCATTAACTTCAATAGTAGTAAGAAGCCTTTTAATCCCAACAAAGATCTACAAACTCTACACAGCTCTATATCAATCTCTTTCTTTTTCTTTTTTAATTTTGTTTGAATAACATAATACATCACATGGGGTTTATAATACGTACCCCTACACTTGAGCTTTTACATGCTCGATATTTACAATCTAACTAATGACCTAATTTGAGGTGGATCAAAATAACATGGAGATCATTTGACAAACATATGGGGGTATTGACTTAACTTTTCTTCCCCATTCTTCTGCGAAATAAATACTACCATGAATCCTAATCGTCCCAAAACTATATTTACAAGGATAAGGACTTAGCAACCGTGTACTCAAATAATTAACTTGGGTTATCACAATAATGTACTAAAGGCGAGTACGTATAAGGTAGGCTAAGGATTTTTGGGTGTAACAATTGGTTTAAGGGTGACAATGCTCTTCATTAATAGTTCAGATTAACCAGAAAATTATGAGAACCATGAAAAATGATAGGCTCGAAGGGTTGTACTAGGGTTTCCTGCACTAAAGGTGAGTGCATGGCAAGGGTGGGAGATAGTTATATGATCGGTGTGACCATCATAACAATTACAAGTTTAAATTGGATTTCAAATACTAAAAGGGGTGTTTGGCATAAGGATCAAAATGGGTAAAAATAGGATAAAAATTGTCTTTGGCTTCTAAGTCAGATTTAACTAGCTTTTAATAAGTCTTTTAGTCAGTTGTTTTAAGTTTTTAAAAGCTAAAAATCGAAAAGGTGACAAGGCAATGCATACAATGGCCGTAACGACGGAATGACATGCAAACCTGCAGATTCACCTTATATCTCGAAAACGAGTAAAGATAAAAATCATCTTCGATTACCAACGATGGGTACTCGAATCCCTAAAGATCTAAGGGTGAACCTCACATTCTTGTGGTGGAATTCCGAGGGTTATTATGCTAGTCATATAAATTCCTTATCCATTTTCTTTCAGACGGCTATTATTTTTTTTTACTTTTTTTTCGTTTTCGTTCAGTATGTGTTGTTAAAAAAATTTAAATTGGGTAAATACCTTACCTCTTATGCTATGTTTTGATATATTACCCATCATTTTAAGGAAAAAGCAAATAACAAATAAAAGAATAGTTTCTAAGGCTTATTTCCCCCATACACTTAAGTTGAACATTGTTCCCAATGTTCTCTAGAAGTACCCGTTAAAACGAATAAAAGGAAAAGAAAACAAGGAAAAAGAAAACTAGTACTCCCTGGTTTACTCAATAATGGAGAAAGTATAACATGTGATAATGGTTAAAAATCGTCCTCCGGAGAATAATCCATTGAAACTTCTAAGAACTTCCAAGCTTCTTCTCATCAAATATAACCTGTAATCAACGACAAAGACAACTATACCAAGCATAAAATGTGCGATTTACCAATATACAATGTGAATTTAGGGTTCGACTCGATAGATAGGATGAGAGAATTGTTAAACTCATTAGGTTTTTTGCAGGTTTATAACAGAAGAATACATATATTAAATGTTGTGCAAGTTTTATTTTCAAAAATAATTAAAAACTTTAAGTTTTCTGATCTTGGTTGTTGAAGTTCATCAGGGTTGTTGTGACCATATAACAGGCATCGTGGTGACGGAGTCACGATTAACAAGTGACGCAAGTAACACGATTGCCTGGATCAGGGTTTTTACTAACAAACCCATGATGACTTCAAACCCTAGGTCAGTAAAATTAAAGTTTTTCATTATTTTTGAAAATAAACTTGACACACAACATTTAATATGTGTTTTCTTCTGTTTTAAACCTGCAAAAACCTAATGAGTATAACAAATTATACTCATCATATTATCGAGTCGAACACTAAATTATATTGTCTTTGGTCAAATCGCCACATTTTATGCTAGGTATAGTTGTCTTTGTCGTTGATTACAGGTTATATTTGATGAGAAGAAGCTTAGAAGTTCTTAGGAAGTTTCATTGGATTATTCTCGGAGGACGATTTAACCAGTTATCACATGTTTCTTCTCCATTATTGAGTAAACCAGGGGAGTACTAGTTTCTTTTCCTTGTTTTCTTTTCCTTTTATTCGTTTTAACGGGTACTTCTAGAGAACATTGGGAACAATGTTCAACTTAAGTGTATGGGGGAAATAAGCCTTAGAAACTATTCTTTTATTTGTTATTTGCTTTTTCCTTAAAATGATGGGTAATATATCAAAACATAGCATAAGAGGTAAGTTTTACCCAAATTTAAATTTTTTTACAACACATACTGACGAAAACAAAGTATTAATAGCGTCTAATGGATAGGAATTTATATGGACTTGAATAATAAAAAACCTCGGAAATTACACCACAAGAATTGTGAGGGGTCACCTTAAGATTCTTTGGGGTTCGAGTACCCATCGTTGGTAATCGAAGATGATTTTATCTTTACTCGGTTCGAGTTAAGGTTGATCTGCAGGCGTGCATGTCTATTCCGTCGTTACGGCCATGTATGCATTGCCTTGTCACCTTTTCTGGAATGTCTGGTGTTAGTAAAATTTCATATGAGTGTACTGGTAGCATATTAAATTCTAGAACTTGTTTTTATGATGCATCCCGAGACCACATAGTAAGTATTAGGAATTGCCTTGATAAGAGGCATTAGGATTAACCTATGTTTTAAACATGTAATTGTTATGATGGACATACCGATCATATAACTATCCCACGCACTTGCCATGCACTCACCTTTAGTGCATGATACCCCTAGTACAACCCTCCGAGCCTATCCTTTTTCATGGTTCTTGTAATTTTTTGGTTAAGCCGAACTATTAATGAAGAGCATTTTCACCCTAAACAATTGTGCACCTAAAAAGCATTAGCCTACCCCGTATGTACTCATTTTAGTACATGATTGATGTTTTAACCCATGTTAAATTATTGAGTACACGGTTTTTAATCCTTATCAATGTTAATACTGTTTGGGTCCGATTGAGATCTCATGTTTTAGTATTTATTTCGCGAAAACAATGGGGAAGAAAGTTAGTCAATACGCCCTTATGTTTGTCTATGATCTCCATGTTATTTTGATCCCCTCAAATCGGGTCATTAGTTAGATTGTAAATATCGAACATGTAAAAGCTCAAGTGTAGAGGTATGTATTATAAACCCCATGTGATGTATTATGTTATTAAAAAAATGAGAAAAGAAAAAGAAAGAGACTGATGTAGGAATTATGTAGAGTTTGTATATCTTCGTTCGTGTTTGGCTTAGCCAACCCACCAGCGGTGTATTTGTGTAAATAATTAGCTAACCCTCCACCCCAAATTCACCCAAATTCACCACCCATTGTATCCCATCCGTTTCTGTTTCCGTTTCATTATATGTTATCGCACAACTACACCCCACAACCCTTTATATTGACTCTTAGATAGTTAATGAATAATACTTGCGACCCAGTGGTGGGGCGTTTGATCCTTTACCAAGCTATGGTAAATTTATATGCTATGACAGGGTAATGAGTGTTGATTATTCTGGTTTTCCCCCTTTTGTTATTAATTCATTATACACCCGAGTGAAAGAGAGAGTCCCAACACTTATGTGACTAGGTGCTAGTATTACTTTCTGTGCTTTTAATTAGAGGTCTAGAAGGTTGTGTTGTAGAATATGTTTAAAGAGTAGGTAAAATGACCTTATATGTTTTTGTCTAGGGAGAAATGTCCATTTGTTTTTTTTTTTTTTTTTTTTTTTTTTTACTTGAGGACAAGCAAATTCCAAGTGTAGGGGTATTTGATGAGGTGTCATTTTATACACTTTCTCCAGGGTTGTTTAACCCAAAATCGTGATTTATGCAAAATAGGTTACTAAATCGTTCCTTTTTAGTTATTTCGCATTTTGAAGACAATTTGGAAGAATCTACACGTGAACTTAGGCTTTTATTTGGAGAAGAAACGGTCAAGGGACTATGGATCTACACCAACATCTATCAAGAATGTCTCTATAGTGGCTGGAGACGGCGTCACAAATACAATGTGCGCCGTCAACACAGATGATTAAGTTTGGCGTCACCATTTATCTCTCGATGGCGTCTCAATTACACGACACTGCCCATATATCTAGAATATTCTATTCTGAAGGCGTCACGATTAAAAGTGACGCCTATTTCGTCACAACGTTTTTCCTCTTATACAAACTGGAATTTAGGGTTTTGAGTGTGTAACTTTAGAATAAAAAGAGGGTACAAACCCTAGTTCGTTTAGCAACTGTTAGGGACGATTTATTGGTAATTATGGACTTCTACAACTTTGTGTTGCTGATTCAACTTGATACTGCTGGTGATGGTTAGTGCTATTGATGAAGATTCGTGAAAACAGTCTAAGTTATTAGTACTGTTAGTTATATTAGTTAGTACTGCCAGTACATTGTTAGTACTGCCAGTATAGTTAATACTGTTAGTTAGTAGTTAGTCCTGCTAGTCTTATATAGTTAGTACTACTATTATGATATGCATGAGTTAAATTAGGAATAGATATGCATTATCATTATACGCGTTTTGTAAGCCCATTAGGGTTTCCTTGGTGTATAAAAAGAACCCTAGGCATAGATATAAAACTCAGTTTTTATAGTGTTTCATAGCTTCAAGGTTGTAAACCTACACTATCAAAGAGTGTTGTATTAATTATTGGAGCTTATTGTTTTTGGTATGTATTTCTGTGTGTTAAACACTTCATTATTGTTATCTTCTTTGTGGTATAAACTAGATTAAGCATTGTTTAAATCATACCTCAATGTTTCAGTCTTTGTACCTTTGGATTAATCCAGGATACTAAAACCCTTACATCAAGCTAAGGAGTTTAAGATCTGTTCATTGGGATCAACAAGTGGTATCAGAGCTTGTGTGAGCTTGATTATGAAGAATCCAAACAACATCATATAGATTAATTCTTAGTGATAGATAGAGGCGAGAAGAAACTACTCTAAAACTCTGACTTCAAGATCCTTATCCTAAACCTAAGGAATATGATCTTTGGTTAATAGGATAGAACAATACTTTCTCATGTCTGATTACTCCCTCTGGGAAGTAATTCTGAATGGTAACAAAGTGCTGACGAGAACTGTTGGAGAAACTGAGCGGGAATATGAACCTACTACTGTAGAAGAAAAGCAGGACAAGAGGAATGAGATGAAAGCTACAGGAACTCTATTGAAGGCACTCCCAAATAAGGATCAACTGAAGTTCCATTCATATAAAGATGCAAAATTGCTTATGGAAGCCATTGAGAAGAGGTATGGAGAAAACAAGGAATCCAAGAAAGTTCAAAGAACTCTACTCAAGCAACAATATGAGAACTTTACAGGATCAAGTTCAGAAACAATGGATTAAACTTTTGATAGGTTGCAAAAACTTATTAGTCAGTTGGAGATTCAAGACGAAGTTATTACACAAGAGGATATGAACTTAAAACTGTTGAGATGTCTTCCATCTGAATGGAAGACTCATGCTTTGATCCGGAGGAACAAAGAAGAAATAGAGACCATCAGTTTGGATGACTTATACAACAACTTAAAGATATATGAACCTAAAATTACAGGATCATCAAGTACAAGTCAAAATCCTACATCTGGAGATAACCTTAGTGATGTTGTGATATGTACTTTCTTAGCTAGTCAGCCCAATTCTCCTCAACTTGCACAAGAGGATCTAGAACAAATTGATCCTGATGACCTAGAAGAAATGGATTTACAATAGGAAATGGCCATGCTGACAATTAGAGCTAGGAGATTCATCAAGAGGACAGGAAGGAAGTTGGATGTAAAAGGTCAAAGAGTTGGTTTTGACAGGTCTAAAGTAGAGTGCTACAATTGTCATAAAAATGGTTACTTTGCAAGAGAATGTAGAGCTTCTAGAAATCAGGAAAACAGAGGAAAGGAGAATAGTAGAAGAACTGTGATAGTGGAAACTCCCACTGAAAATGCCTTGGTTGCTCAAGATGGAATTGGAGGGTATGATTGGAGCTACCAAGCTGAAGAAGAGCATCCTACAAACTTTGCATTAATGGCACATACATCTTCAGGAAGTTCTTCCAGTTCAGATTCTGAGGTAGATTCTTGTTCTAAATCATGTGTAAAAGCTTATGCTACTCTCAAAGAACAATATGATAGTTTGTCTTCAGATTACAAAAAGTCTCAATTTAATTTAGTATCTTATAAAGCAGGTTTAGAATCAGTAGAAGCTAGACTAGCTTACTATAGAAAAACTGAGGCTATATTTGAAGAGTGCATTAATGTTTTTAAACCTTGTAGTTAAACTAAGAGATAATGCTTTAGTTGAAAACAAAAAGAAATTAGAAAAAGCAGAAAAAGAGAGAGATGAGTTAAAACTAACATTAGAGAAGTTTCAAAATTCATCTAAATCTTTGAACAATTTGCTGGAAAGTCAAGTTAGTGTCAAGTTTAAAACTGGACTAGGATATAATGCAGCTTCTTCTACTGCAGCTTCTCCTGCAGTAGAAAGCTTTGTGAATTCATCTGAGATGTTAGAAAATCAGGAGAATAATAAGTCCAAATCTGATAAGGGATATCATGCAGTTCCCCCACCTTATACAGGGAACTTCATTCCCTTCAAACCTGATCTAATGTTTATGGATGAAATAGTTAAAAGTGAGAATATGGATGTTACTACTATTGTTACACCTAGTAATGTTAAGACAGTTGAGTCAAATCATGAGTCTGCTGATGTAAAAAGTAATGGTGATGCAGTAGAACCTAAAACTATTAGGAAGAACAGCTTTAGACCTCCAGTCATTGAGGATTGGAATTTTGATGATGATAGTGAGGTAGAATTTATACCTAATGTTGAGGATAAAACTGTTAGACCTAGCACTGAAAAGATAAAATTTGTTAAGTCTGCTAGGGAAACAGTAGAGAAGGTAGAAACACCTAAACAAAACAAAACACACTTCTATAGGGAAAACCCAAAGAAACTAGAACAATCTTATGTCCTAAAGACTAGTAAATGACTTTAAAATGATTAATAAAGCTTGTTTTGTTTGTGGTAGTTTTGAGCATCTTCATTATATGTGTGATAAAAAGGTTATAAGACCAGTGTGGAACAACTCAAGTAGGGTAAATCACAAGAACTTTGCTAATAAAATGACTAACCCTCACCCTAATAGAAGATTTGTTCTACAAGCAGTATTAACCAGGTCTGGTAAAATTAATACTATTGGTGTAAGTGTTAATACTGCTGTCAGACCAGTTAATACTGCTGGCTCAAAAACAACTGTGAATCATCCTAGACCAATATCAAATGCTTACAAAAATGGATATTCACAAGTCACAAGGCCATTTAACACGTATTTAGCAAACAAAAATAGTATTTTCAATAAAAAGGTTAATACTGTCAAGGTAAAAGATACTACTGCTAGGGACAAAGCAGTAGTAAGTAAAAATAAGGAAAAAGGGGTTAATGTTGTTAAGGCCTCAGCATGATAGGTTTGGAAAGCCAAAAACAGTAGTGCATCAAATACTTTCAAGAAATATCCTTACATTGATGCACGAGGCAGGTCTAAGTCTATAATGGCTTGGATTCCCAAAAGAGTCTAATTCTCTTATTTTATGTGCAGGGCAACCTACAGCAGAAGGAGTACAAGGAAAAAGGAGTTATTGATAGTGGTTGCTCTAGGCACATGACTGGAAACAAATGCTATCTTACTGAATATGAAGATTATGATAGTGGTTTTGTTTCCTTTGGATATGGTAAAGGTAGAATTTATGGAAAAGGTAAAATCAAAACATGAACACTGGATTTTGATAATGTGTATTTTTTTAAGGAGCTTAAGTATAACCTGTTTGGTATGTCATAAATTTGTGACAAAAAGAATAATGTTCCTTTTACTGACACTGAATGTCTTGTCTTATCTTCTGACTTTAAGCTACTTGATGAAAGTCATGTCTTGCTGAGAGTTCCAAGAAAGGATAACATTTACAGTGTTGACCTAAAGAGTGTTGTTCCTACTAAAGGTTTAACTTGCCTCTTTGCTAAGGCCACAATTGATGAATCCAATTTATGGCATAGGAGGATTAGGCACATTAACTTTAAAAATATGAACAAACATGTAAGGGGAAACCTTGTTAGAGGTTTTCCTTCAAAGATTTTTGAAAATGACAATTCTTGTGTTGCTTGTCAGAAAGGAAAGCAACATAAAGCCTCCTGTAAGGCCAAACTTGTGAACTCAATCAGCAAACCCTTACATATGCTTTACATGGATCTATTTGGTCCTACAAATTTTAAAAGTTTAATGAAAAAGTCTTATTGCCTAGTTGTCACTGATGACTTTAGTAAATTTTCTTGGGTATTCTTTTTGGCAACTAAGGATGAAACTAGTGAGATATTAAAGACCTTCATAACTGAAATAGAAAATCAACTAGACCACAAAGTAAAAGTTATCAGAAGTGACAATGGAACTGAGTTCAAAAATAATGTAATGAATCAGTTCTGTGAAATAAAGGGTATTAAGAGGGAATTCGGTATTATTAGGACTCCTCATCAGAATAGTGTTGCTGAGAGGAGGAATAGAACACTGATAGAGGCTGCAAGAACTATGTTAGCTGACTCTAAGTTTCCAACCACTTTTTGGGCTGAAGCAGTTAATACTGCTTGCTATGTGCTAAATAAGGTCTTAGTCGTTAAGCCTCATAACAAGATACCTTATGAACTTATTCGTGGAAGAACCTCATTGATAGACTTCATGAAACCTTTTGGGTGTCCTGTTACCATCTTAAATACCAGGGATCATCTAGGCAAGTTTGATGGAAAAGCTGATGAGGGGTTTTTTATTGGGTACTCTATGGTTAGCAAAGCCATAAGAGTATTTAACAAGAGGACCAGGATAGTTGAAGAGACCTTAAACATTAGATTTCTTGAAAATGCACCTAATGTGACAGGAAATGGACCAGACTGGCTTTTTGATGTTGATTCTTTGTCAAAATCTATGAACTATGTGCCAGTTGTTGCAGGAAATCAAACTAATGGTATTGCAGGAACTAGAGATAATATTGTTGCAGGTCAAGCTGAAAAGAAGATAAAACCTAAACAAGAGTACATCCTTATACCTTTTTGCATAACTGATTCATTAATCTCTCAAGGTCCTAAGGACA
>BQNB010142740.1:0-17091 GCA_026074375.1 Tanacetum coccineum | reverse complement strand
AGTTTATAAAAATAGTACGTCTCATGACGATTCCAAGCATATAAGAAACTCGAAAAACGGATTTATAACGAAGAAGATATGTAGTTTACGAGTTATACGTTAATAAACGGGTTTATAAAAGAACTTTTATAAAAACTCTTTACAAAATACTTCTGATATATAAGATTGGTTATTTTTCACATATAGCACTTATTTTTAGGATTCCAAAACATTTCGAATCATAATTTTTGGACCAATAACGAAGGAGTTATGAATTACGCGAGTTTATATACTTAAATGTATAAAAATACTTTTATAAAACTATTTTTATAAACGTTACTGTTCATCTCAGACATGAACATTTTGAAAACATCATTAATATGATAGAACTTTTAATAACAAAGACGTGCTCGTAATAATCGTTAAAAATGGAGCTAAAACGAATAAGATACGACATTTACGGGTTTACGACGATTAATTTTATAAAAATAATTTTATAAAAGTCTATGAACAGTAAAAAGTATTGTTCACCAGAGGACATGAAATACAAAAATGTTATATTTTGATACGTCGTCTTAATACGAAAACGTGGACATAAGAAACATACCAAACGGGCTTAAAACGTGAAATTTACGCCGTTTTTACTTATGAAATATTTATAAACGTTTTAACTTTATAAATATGTTTTCCCAAACACAATTAGATGGTGATCTAGCTATATAGAATTATATATGGTAGTAGTTACTAAAAGTGCTTAGTACTTACACGGCCTATAATTAATTAGGTTGCATTCGGCGTTTATCTGACACATTTTTTGTGATATACTTTATAATCATTAACTCAAGGTGAGTTCATAGCCCCACGTTTTACATTTTAATGATTTACAAGTTTTGGGGTGAGAAACATATGCATGTTTTACAATTGGACGCAAGTGGACATTTCACATTTACGATTACGTTTTTGCCTAAGTAGCGATAACCCATCTGAGCCCATTATCATGAACTGTCAATTACTGTTGTGAGCGTGAATGTTATAAATAGATCTATTTGGGATTGACATCCCCGTTCGGGTGAGTCATGCTCACTGTGCCGGTTTACCGGACAACGAACGTATACCATGTCGGACATAGGATGTTGCGGGTTAAAACATCATCACGGGCAATGTTGGTAATTTATATTGCAATTTATACATGTCGAGCTTCAGTGTCATGAGCTTAGGAAAATATAATTACATTTTATGATGTTTGCATCTGTTGCATTATCATGGGGAAATCTTGCGGTCCTACATTATACATTTTATAAACCTATGAATTCACTCAACAATATGTTAACCTTTTAAGCAATGTTTTCTCAGGAGATCAGTAAGGTACAAGACAAGGATACATTGGTGGTCGTTTTTTTGAAAGTTATGCATTAAAGATTTGGTTGCATTACATTAAACATTTGTTATGAACTAGAATCTTTGTAATATGTACTTTGAACAATTAAAGTTTCAGGCTTTTGTAACAAATACTTTGCTAAATCCAATGTATCGATTTTTAAATGAATTTTGGGTTGTTCTTATATATATATTGTGTTATTGATCTATGAAGTACCACCCCCAACCCATATTCCGCTGCGACCCAATTTGGAGGTGTTACATATTGGTATCAGAGCAAAGGTTATAGAGAATCAGGTCAAATGTTTTTGCTTGACTATAACCATTTTCAAACATTGCCTTCATACAAAAGGGATTTTTACGGGACATACATACATACACTAGTTGTTGCATTAGTTGATTAGACTAGATGCATTCATGATTGATATACATGTTATGATATAAATGTATATTATTATAAGAGTCTTATATTAAATACTAATATAAGCTATTTTGGATTTTCAGATACAGTCATGTCGAATTTTGAGGATTCCACGGTTACATACACGGAGGTATCTAGTCCGTTTGAGGACTTATCAGACATTAGATCCCCATGAGTTGTTGGACCCGAGTACGAGGGACTTCCCTGGATGCTAGATGACCCATATGTGCAGGTCGTTTTACAGGCCCCACCATCACCAGACTATGTGCCTAGCCCTGAGGAGCCAGAGCAGGCACCGCCTCTACCAGACTTTGTTCCACATCCGGTTTATCCGGAGTTCATGCCACCAGAGGATGAGGTACTCCTAGCTGAGGAGCAGCCATTGCCTACTGCTGCCTCACCCACTGCTAATTCACCAGGCTATGTTCTTGAGTCAGATCCCGAAGAGGATCCAGAGGAGGATGATGATGAGGACCCTGAGGAGGATCCTGCTGATTATCTTACCGACGGAGGAGACGATGGTGATGATGAGGATGAGTCAACCGATGATGATGTTGATATTGAGGGAGATAAGGAGGATGAGGAGCACCCATCTCCTGCTGACTCTATAGTTGTTACTTTACCAGCTGTTGATCATGCCCCATCTGCTGAGGAGACTGAGCCATTTGAGACTGACGAGTCTGCGGCCACACCACCACCACATCCTGCATACCGGGTTACTTCTAGGATATCGATCTGAGATGAGCCACCTATACCATTTTGGTCTGATATAGAGATTGCCAGACTCCTTGCTATACCTACTCCACCACCATCACCACTTTCCCTATGGTCATCACTACTACCTCATATTCCTTCTCCACTACTACCCCTGATACTATCACCATTACATGTATCATCTCCACCACCTGCTAGTCCTACTTATCCATTGGGATACAGAGCTGCCATGATCCGGCTAAGAGCCGAGGCCCCATCTACTTCCTATTCACCACCCCGACATATCATACTCTCCCACACCAGAGCAGATACACCTCCATCAGGGACACCATTACTCCTACCTATACCAGCACCTACATCATCACCATCTTTACTGCTACCTTCTACTAACCATGGATCAGACAGGCCTGAGGTTTGGTTACCACCTCAGAAGAGGTTATGTTTTGCTTTTGGTCCTAGGTACGAGGTCGGAGAGAGCTCGTCTGCTCCTGCTGCTTGACCGACTGGAGGTTTTAGAGCAGGCTATGGATTCATTGCTACCATGGGCAAGGAGATAATGCGGGATCTAGAGAGAGATGTCGGTTATGGGATCACCGACACTTAGGATGAGATGCTGGTAGACAAGCCAGGGGCACCAGCGACTGATGACACAGAGTTAGGTCGACGGATGACAGAGTTTGCCACTAGGGTTAGGCAAGACACATACGAGACTATGTAAGGTTGGATGATGAGAAGACTGAACGATAGCTGATAGCTGGTCGGCTCAACATGCTGTATAGGGATAGGCGTGCACATGCTAGTACAGCTCTACTGATGGAGAGAGAGGCTAGGATGTCTCGAGAGGCTTGAGGACGATCCATGGACGCTAGTGATCTTGCACGTTTAGATGTTATGTCACTGCGTACTACTGTATTGGGTCAGCAGGCAGTGATTACAGAGTTGCAGGCAGCAGACCGCAGGAGACAAGCGGCGATTACAGAGTTGCTGGCAGCGGACCGCATTAGATAGACCCAGTTCATTGAGGCACTAAAGCTGCTGAAGGGACTACAGACACAGATGACAGAGTTTCAGAGACAGCAGGGACCCGCTAAAGGTCCGGCACATCCCGATGCACTAGAGGAGGCTGGTAGCAGTTCATAGATCTTGTTATGGCTAGCTATTTTGTACAACATACTAAGTATTACGGGTAACTCCCAGCTGGTATGGATTTAGGTTGTATGTATTCTTTAATCTTGTAACCTAATCGTAGTGATTGTTTTGTATCTGAACCATTCATGTATGTTTTTCAATTTATATATGGAATGGTTATATTATGTCACGTCTGTAATCGAATTTATTAATGAATGAATGTCGATTTAGCTTATCCATTGTTAATATTCAATTAAGTTGTATATTTCACTGTATGTTGTGATATCATTTTACTTATTGTGTATATGTCATGTCATGGTTATGATTTTATGAAATCTAACGGGTATTATATTTTCTTGTGATTTGAAGAATTGCCACCTCTTGTTAATCGTACCCTTTACCACCACCTTACACCTTTCTATACTACTTCCTAGCTCTCATGACTCACCCTAGATACTCCTTGGTCACTAATCTACAGCCCTTGGCCACCACACCAAGTTTACTTGGTGCCTACTTCATTAAACTTGGTCCCTAAGTGTTCCTACACTATATATACACACGCATACATACATACTTTTTCAAATCATTCACAAAACTTGTTTCCACCTCAAATATAAGTCCAAGCCAAGCCCTAGCAGAAGTATAAGAAGATACCAAGCCCTTAGAAGCCAAGAATCAAGAAGGAGAAGCCTTGAAGCTCGTTTCCTAGGCGTACGAACCCAAAACCCTAATTTCGACCCGTTTTCAAGTTGTAAGTTATTCCACTTGTTCTATAAGCTCTTGCTTCATTTTAGATCTTTCATTAGCTTTATTAGATCATGTGTAAGTCCTTTGTTCAAGCCTTGAACCATAAATCCACACGGTTTGGTTTTCCTAAACCAAACGCACCCATTTTGGTATTTCTAGTTCACAAGCTCTTTCTATAAGCTATAAGCTCGTAAAAGTTACTTATTTTAGCTTATATTAATAAGCTATAACCTGCAAAATTGATTTCTAAATCAAAAATATCAATATTATGGTTTTTGGACTAAATTCGCAAATGTTTTCATGCAAAGGGGTATATATTGTAAATTCTTGAAACTTATAACTAAAGGGGCTAAAATTGTCATTATTCTAAAGTTAAAACTATGAGGGGCTGTTTTGTAAAGTTTTAAAGTTAAAGGTTTAAATTATATATACTTTATATATAAAAGACTTAACTTTGATAAATATATATAAACAAGGGTATATATTTGTCCATATTTGCATCTTAAAGTACAAAAATGTTAATATTTTTATCATAAATTTATAAAAATATATATGAATATGGGTCCGCCGCCTGGCATGCTACGTGTCAGCTGATGTGGCGTGAAGGGGATAAACCCTCCTGCGTTTCGAACTCGGGACCTCCTGGGTAAAATCTCAAAGCAAGCCACAAGACCAACTGCGCTAGGCAGTGGTCTTGTTATATATATTCAGTATTATTTATTTAACCCTTATTTGGCCTAGTTCATTTATACTAGTATTAAAGGTTCAAACAGGGACAAAAAAGGTTCAAAATAAAAATGTTCAAATATGAAAGGCCGGTACCGTTGGACTCGTAATTTCGTGCTCTTTCCAATGGTGTGATCGAGGAATATTAACGACTTCGTTTCGACCTCGATAAACGTGAAAACGTCGTCGAAAGTCACCCGAAAATTACCTTTTTTGCTTTGTTTTCAATCCTTTGTACCTGTAAGACATAAAAACACAATACAAACAAATTTGCAACATATTTTTCCATATTTTAGTGTTTTAGTCCGTTTATTAGCATTTTTCGGGGTACAAATGATGTGTGTTTTAGCACATATTAGGGGAGCTTGCACGCATTCATCATTATTCTTAATCTTCAACAATCCATTGCGTTTTGACCAAAAGGAAGATGTCATTTTCTTCATCATATAGTTATATATTCTTACATGTTGCACGGAACTAACATTTTTGTAGGCTTAGCTTTCAAATATGATCCATTGACCCGCAATAAACCAAGGACAATTACCTAGGGGATGCACTAATATAAGGCATTTGAGCAGACATTTTAACTTCACTAGGGATGATGCAAGCTCGCCTTTTCTGGGAGAATTGAAGTTAAACTCCAGGGACACACCCTTTTTGTTTCGTCAAAAGGGGGAGAAGAGTGTAAACGGAGAAGGTAATGTAAAAGGTATTATGGGGATACAAGTGACTATTACATTTACTATATATTATGTTTACATATTTTGTCATCATCAAAAAGGGGGAGATTGTTAGTGCAAATATTACGATATTTAATCTACACATTCTCTTTTGTTTTGATAATGACAATATATATATATATATAACTTGTAATATATAACATTAAATGTACAAGTTACTCGTTATCATATATTGTCTCAACATACATCATCACAACTTGACGTCTCGAGTCTTCGTATGTTACAACACAGGTTTGTACATGTTTGTTATGTTGCATTATGATCAAACCTCATTTCACATTTTGCATCTACAAGTACTTTATTTAAACAAGTAAACTCTATTTTGGCAAGCCTCAACTAAACTTTTTATTTTACATACACAAGTTTACTTAAGTAAAAATAAAATACAAAATGGATTTTACATCATGCATGACATCATACATATAGTTGACCTTTATGTATTGTCACATCATATCTTTCCAAATCTAGCCATAATCTTTGAAGATTGCATAAGATTTTATAAGATTTTTTATCCCAAAATCCAGATTTGGTTACTGTAGGCCGGTTCCCTTCAGGAACACTGGCCGGTTCCATTCTACAATGGAACCGGCGGAACCGGGCTACAGTGCCAGAATTTTTCCTATAAATAGCAAGCCAAATCTCACCATTTTCTCATACTTTTCACACACTTTTCTCTCTGCATTTTTCCTTCTCTTAGATCAGTAGCAACACCCTTTAAACACCCTCATTTGCATATGATCATAATGCTCTAACATTCATTTTGTTGTAAGCATACTCCTATGATGATCCACCAAAGCAAGCCTTAGAGATCTTGCCATTTCCATCCACCACCAAGCATATCCATATGAAGATCTACAAGATTAGAGATCTCATCATCTTCATCCATTTGAAGGTTTCCATCAATGGAAGTACATTTAGATTAGTCATTCATATCCATTAGACACATTGTCTTGGATCATCATTGTAATCACATCATTATCTTGTATCATCATTTAGATTAGATGGTTTATGTGTTTGTGCCATAAAACACAAGGTTTGTTATGTTGGGGCATAAAACATAACGGGTTTGGGTTGGTTCTACCCTATGTGTAAGGACTCGGTAGTTAGCTCTGTATCGGATAAAGTGTAAGCGACAATGGGTTGGTTCTACCCGTGTTAGGACTCGGTATTTAGCTTGGTACCGGATAAAGTATAAGCGACGTTGTGTAAGGTTTTCTCCATCGAGAAAGGAACTTGTTGATCTAGTGAAGTAACTCTCGAGTTGGGTAATCGGGGAGTGGAGTAGGGCGGAGAGGAGCTCCGTGACCGAACCACTATAAATCATCGTGTTCGGTTTGCTTTCTTGTTTACATATCGTTATCTCTTTACTTTATAATTATGCTTGCGTTATTGCTTGATGTTTATGCTTGTGTTGTGACAACTTGTTTACTCGATATAGTTATGGACTATTATTAGTACTTTTCCTATTAAGTCACGATTGTTCGGGCATTTGATACAAAAAGTTCTAAGATTTTAATCGAAAACGTATTCACCCCCCTCTACGTTTTCAACAAATTTATTATGAATGAATGTCGATTTAGCTACACCATTGTTAACTTCAATTCAGTTGTATATTTCACTATGTGTTGTGATCTCTCTTTACTTATTGTGTATATGTCATGTCATGGTTATGATTTTGCGAAATCTAACGGGTATTATATTTTCCTGTGATTGAAGAAAATGGCACCAAAAGAGGCACGAGGTCAAACACAACCCCAGAAACAACCAACACCACGTTTGTCACTAATGCCCAGCTTCAGGCAATGATTGACCAAGGCGATATTGCCGCTTTGGCAGCATGTGATGCTGACAGAAATTCGAATGGCGATGATAGCCATAATTCGGGAACGGGTGTTAGAAGGACAGAACGAACTGTCCGTGAATGTACTTACACTGACTTTCTCAAATGTCAACCATTAAACTTCAAAGGCAAGAAAGATCGGTCACCAAGATTTCTTCATCAATTTCAAATAACGCTCTCGGGATCAGAAAAAGGAGGACTGAGATTAGAAGAAGAAGAACAAGTGCTCATGCACTAAAAAGAAGAAATAAGAAAAAATAAAAATATATTTGAAATTTTTTTCAAATATTTATAAAAGAAAATAAAATAGAAATAAAAAATACTTTTGGATTTTTATAAAGATAGAAAAAATAGAAAATATTTTTGGATTTTTTTTATAAGTACGAAAATAAACTTTCAAAAGAGAAATGATCTTCAAGGCACTAACTTTAAACACCACGTGTAGATCGTACACCTCTCCTCGGCAATGGCGCCAAAAACTGATTCGATAAAATCGAGTCGAGTAATATATATAAGTAAGTCCCGTCGGATGTAAAAATTACTTGAGGACAAGTAATAGTTAATCTTCCGGATGTCGTGTCCCAACGAGAGATGAATTTAAAATCCACGAAAGTATTTTGTTTGATGCTTGATTGACAATATTTTGGTTTTATGATTTTAAAACTAAGGATATAATAATAATAAACTAAATAACACTAGATAACAATAAGCAAGCAAATAAATGAAGAGATATATATATAAAATGATATGCTTGCTAAGTGAAATGTTTAGATCCTTAAGTGTGAATTTAATATTAAGTCCTTATCGATGAATCAATATCTTTTAAATAAATTATCTTCTCACAAAGTTAGTTTTTATTGAAAACAATTTTTGTCAAGATATTGATTACTAAATTAATGCCTAATTATTCTTACGGCTTTTGCCCGCTCGAATAACCAAAACACTAATCTAAGTAATCCGAAAATCACTAATCAATATTTTTACTTTTATAATCACACTTAATTCACTAAACAATTTATCACTTAACAAACATATATAAAATTTACTCACTAAACATACTAATCAACAAATAAGCAAACATAATTATTTTAAGCTATATGAATAAGCTATAAGCTAAAAGCTTAAATTCCAAAATATTAAGTATTTTAAAATAGAGAAGCTAAAAGCTAGTAGATCTAAACAAATAAGCTATTTAAAAAAAGTTTAAATAAAATAGATCTATATTTTTTTTTGAAAATAAAACTAAATAAGTTATAAGCCAATCAAATAAGCTTAAAACAGCTTATCTAAAAACTATAAGAAAAGTAGATTCCAAAAATAAGAGAAGGGCTTATTTCAAAAATATAAGCTCAAAATCAAATACGAATAAGCTATGAGAAGCTTATACGATGAAGTGATAATATGCTATGAGAAAATAAGCTAAAATACAAGCTTATACGAGAATAAGCTAAACCAAAGCTTATTTATAAGCTTATTAAACCGAACTTAGTCAAGAAATAATAAATCAAACGAATAAGCTATGATTAGCTTATTTGATTTCTAAATTACTTCTTAATAAGCTTAGTTAATAGACGAAGAAATAAGCTAGATAGAAGAGCTTATTTACGAAATAAGCTAGAGAGAAAAGAAGAAGAAGAAATAAGCACTAGCAATAAGCTCAAGTAACATCACTAATCATCTTCATTAATATCAAATAAGTCACTACAATAAGCTGAAGAAATAAGCTTGAATAAGCTTTTACAAACTCTAATCTAAATACAAGAAAAATAAGCTACACTACTATTTTTAGAGAAAACTAAACTAAATTCCTACACATACTACTACACCACTAAATCGACGCGGTTGATAGGTATTTAAAGCACCAACTTCATTGAGGGGTATTTTTGTAACTTGGCAGCAGGTGGTCTATACGAAATTTCTTAGGAGGTGCTTCCCTCCTAAATAAATATCTAGATATCTAGTGTTAATAAAATTTCAAATTTTGAAAAACTTGGTCCCCTCTTCCCCTTTTGTGCGTCCGATCCCCATACACACCAGACCACCACCATTTGTTTTTGTTGTTGTGTCTCCCCATAGTACTAGTCCTTCACAGTATTTTCTCAACCAGTGTTTTCTTGACCAAGATTTGAACCTCACAGATACGGAATCCCATGTGGTTAAGTGTATAAATAAGATAACCACATTCACTTCATTCATTTTCTACACATATACAAAACACCTTCAAGCAAAATTGCTCTCTTTTCTTCCTTCTCTATTAGGTCAACTATCCCCAACACCGTCACTGGAACTACTAGTCAACGGCGGTCAACCACGGTGGTCAACGATGGCCAACGGTGGTCAACCACCGTCGGACTACTGTCGGACCACCAATCATCCACAAGTCAACCATCGGTCAACGGTGGTTGACCGCTAGTCAACGGCGGGTCTGGATCGGGTCGGCTCAAGGTTCGGGTCGGGTCGTGTTGCCACGTAGACCACTCAGAGAAGCCACGTGGCAGTGGAACTAATAACCCCAGCAAGTGGCAAGTAGGACTCGAACTCATGACCTCCCGGTCATGAATCCAAGTGCAACCACAAATACCACTATGTTAGAGCATAGTTCTGGTATATATATGTAAAAGAAATCTTATAAGGTGATTTGGTCTGGTCAGGTTTATTTAATATAAAAGGTTCAAATATTACATGACAGGTTCAAAATAAGAAAGGTTCGAAAGGGAAGTAAGGTACCGATAGAATCTTAATTTTGCGCTCTTTCCAATGGTATGCTCGGGGAATTTTTACGGGTTTGTTTGAATCTTGATAAATGTGAAAACGTTGTCAAAAGTCACCCAAAAATTACCATTTTTGCTTTGTTTTCAATCCTTTGTACCTGTAAGACACAGTAACACAATACAAACATATTTGCAATATATTTTATCATATTTTATGGTTATTAGTCCGATTTATAATGTTTTCTGGGGTATAAATGATGTGTGTTTAAGCACACATCAGGTAACAAGACTTTTGGAGCCCGACTTATTTACTCCATTCAATTTTGAAGAAAATGCCAACGATAAGACTAGGGATGAGTTTCGCGAAGATTGAGCAGATAGTATCCTAACGAGTTACTAATGCTATTGAGGCTAATGCTTAAGGAGAGATTTTCCTGCCTTGCGTAGTGAGAACTAAGTCGAGACCTTCTGGGACTGTAGCCCTAAGAGATGTTCATTTGTATTTTCCTATAAATTTTGTTGTGTCATGTGGATGTTTTAAAATTTTCTATTATTTTATGTGTCATAACAATTCCGTCTGCTACCTTCCCTGAATCGTTACCATCTTATAAACCATTTTACTATTACCTTATAAACCATTTCACTATTATATTATAAACCATTTCACTATTATCTTATAAACCATCTTACTATCATCTTATAAATTATTTTGCTATCAACTCATAAACCATTTTGCTATCATCTTATAAATTATTTTGCTATCAACTCATAAACCATTTTGCTATCATCTTATAAATTATTTTTCTATTTTCTCATAAACCATTTTGCTATCACCTCATAAACTATTTTGCTGCCATCTTACAAGTTGTCTTGTTGTCGTCTTATAAACTACCTTGCTTTCACCTTATGAATTGTTTTGATACTTTATGAACCATCTTGGGAGCTACCGTATAATCGGTATGGATTATACCATTTAATTCTAAGAAACATAACACTAGTTTGACAAAAATGAGCATTGCATCGTTAGTCCTTAATTATACATAGACTGGTCACCTATGTATAATTCAGGAAGGACCATGCTATGCTAGGAGTAGTCACATTTAAATTTTGCCAAAAATTAATTTTTACTGATATTACCAAAAAGCAAATATTTTGTGTGTGTATTTCTAAGTTGTGCATGTCATGGATGTTCGTATTAGTAAACACAGTAACTAAGTAGATTTTTACACAACCTTATCATTTTGAGTCGGTCTCATTTCACGCCACGCCCTCAGCCGAAAGATTGAATTACACCATTAGTCACCCTAGGACAGTTGCCCAGCCTGTGTGGTCACAATTGCTGCTTTGTCATATGGCCAAGACCTTAGAGACCATCAATGAAAGAAAAGGACTACTAGAAGCGTGATGAATTTATCCTGTAATTGAGTTAGAATTAAAAAGATTAGGAGATTCCTGCACCATCAAAATTTCTAATGGTCATGAAGTTAAGGCGAAAGACATAATCATTCAAGTCCCTAGAACCTAGCTGATAGAAGCCTCACACCCACTGCTAGGGGTGAGCATGGTGCGGGTTGGTGAGGTTTTTGACTAAAACCGAACCGCAACCGCACTTGCAGTTTCTATAAAAATAAAAAGCACACCGCATCACATTTTGCGGTTTCAGTTTTGCTGGATTTTTGCAGGTTTTTTTGCGGTTTTTGTTGGTTTTGCGGGTTTTAACCGCATCGCACCATCACTTATGATTTTGTATAATTTTGTGGGTTTTTGCGGTTTTTTGTTTCTAATGTTGGTTTTTTTGTTATAACAAAGCATATATTTAATGTAAACACACGCATCACATATACCTTATAAATTATTAATGATAATATGCCGTAGAAGCCTTATAACACACATAAAATAATCAATGTGCCATTTTTCGATTTTAAATAGTCCATGTGTGGTGCGGTGCGGGTTTTTTGGTGCAGTTTTACGGATAAAACCGCAACCGAACCGCATTTTGCGATTTTTGTTTTTTCTTAAAACCGATCCACCAGTTTTTACCATGGTGCGGTTTTTATGGTTTGGTTTTTTGCGGTTTTTGCGATTTTGTGGTTTGCGGTGCGGTTTTTGCTCACCCCTACCCACTGCTTTTAACCTTCTAGGTGATATCACCCCAACTGCCTTGGATACTAAGCACACTATTGAATTAACTGACGGGATGTTAGTATGATACCGATACAATGGGACAACTGATGAGACTTTACCTGAAGGAAGTAATCTCGAAACATGGAGTGCCAATCTTGATTCTCTTAGACCGAGATAGCAGATTTACATCTCGTTTCTGACAGTCATTCCAGAAAGCTTTGGGTACTTTTCTAGATATAAGCATTGCTTATCATCCACAAATAAACGACAAAGTGAGAAGATTATTCAAACGTTGGAAGACATGCTACGCGCTTATTTGATAGATCTTGGAAATGGTTAGGATAAACATTACCTTTGGTGAAGTTTTTGTATAACGACAGTTACCATACCAGCATTAAGGCTGCACCATTCGAGGCACTTTACGGTCGTAAGTGTTGATCACCTTTCTGTTGGACGGAGGTTGAAGATAGCCAACTCACTGGTCCGAAGATAATTCATGAATCAACCGAAAAGACCATCCAGATAAAGAACCAAATTCAAGTCGCATTTGATCATCAAAAGAGTTACGCTGATGTGAGGTGTAACACCCTAGAGTATCAAGTTCGAGTTAATGTCATGCTGAAATCTCACCATAGAAATGAGAGATTTGTTTTAGCAAACTGGGAAAGCAGAACCCGCAATACATCGGTCCTTTTAAAGTGCTAGCTAGAGATGAAATCGTTGCTTATAGACCCGAACTTCCACAAAAAATAAGTAAGATTCATAGCACATTCCATGTGTCAAACGTGAAGAAGTGTTTGCTTGACGAAACACTCGTCATTTCATTAGACTAGATCCAAATCAACGACAAGATACATTTTATCAAGGAACCAATAAAGATTATGAACTGAGAAGCCAAACAACTAAATCAAAGTCGCATTCCGATCATCAAGGTTAGGTGAAATTCCAGGCGAGGTCATGAATTCACCTGGGAACGTGAAGACCAGTTTTGAAAGAAGTATCCGCATTTGTTTTTTGACACCATATCTTCATTAGATGCCATGAATGGAGCTTCCGGAAGAAGCTCTCTTAACGGGGAAAGACTATAACAAATGGCAATTTTTTTTAGATTTTTATTTTTACGATTTACCTACTATTTTCGCTTTTACGTCTATGTAATTTAATTAACGTGAAACCGGGAAGCTATCCCGCGTAAACTGAAAAACATCCCTAGATGCATTCCAGATTTTGAATAAGTGTAGTCCACTCATGGCTAACATGTTAGGTCTTAACGAACATATTTTCATATGTCGCGTGTTTTAAATTTTTGCGAGTTGCGTAAAATACTTATTAGTTCATTTTGCATTTTTGCATGCATGCATGTATAACTAAACCCTTCCCTCCTAAATAAATATCTAGATATCTAGTGTTAATAAAATTTCAAATTTTGAAAAACTTGGTCCCCCTCTTCCCCCTTTGTGCGTCCGATCCCCATACACACCACACCACCACCATTTGTTTTTGTTGTTGTGTCTCCCCATAGTACTAGTCCTTCATAGTATTTTCTCAACCAGTTTTTTCTTGACCAAGGTTTGAACCTCACAGATACGGAATCCCATGTGGTTAAGTGTATAAATAAGATAACCACATTCACTTCATTCATTTTCTACACACATACAAAACACCTTCAAGCAAAATTGCTCTCTTTTCTTCCTTCTCTATTAGGTCGGTCGAACAACAACAACCCCATAGGGTGTTCATTTTGTTGTTTTCTTGAAGATTTTGGTTCACATATACATTCGTAGTTCATTTGTGGTTATATCCGGGTTATATACAAGATCATTTTTGGGTTAATATTCATCATTTCCTCTCTATTCTTATAAGAAATTTTCTTACACACTCTCCATTTCTTATAAGTACAAAAAACCAATCTTCATACATCTCTATTTTACATATATGCTCTCATCTCAATGTTGCTTCTTAAGAAATAACACATCCACATGTGTTTGTGTAAAAGGATTTTTATAAAGAAACTAGCAAAAATAAAAGGGTTATACAACTTATTTATGTTTTTGAACACTTCTTTTGTTAATATCGGACTTTTAGGTTAAATATATGATTATATGTGTTAAAACTAGTTCTTGGTGTTATTGTAACAATCGATGGAAGAGATAGGTAGTCTTGAAGTTGTTTGAGTGTTGGTATCAATCGATGAAAGAGATTTAGGCTAGACATAAAGTTGTGATGTTTGGGGCTAAATAAATGTGTAGTTTTGGTATAAAATACTTGTTGTCCGAATTTTCTATGAGGTATAACGAGTTGTTAATTTCACTTTGAGTAGCCAAAAGTTTAAAATATAATGGTATACTTGAATACGAATGCGTGGATATAAATTTCGTTAAAATCCAACTTAAAACGAGTGAGTTATGACCAAATGAAGTTCGGATAAAAACAGTTTTAAATAAATTTTTGTCTAGTTTACGTTTTTGTGTTTTTGACCCATTTCGGGTCTGAGTTGGGTGAAACTTATATGAGAAAACTTATAGAACGTGATTTTTACTTTAAACATAGCTTTTGACGATTCCGTGAATCTTTAAAATGAAAGAGTTACGCCCTTTTAAAGTCAGGCTAAAATCTAGAAATTTTAAAAACTTTGTGCATAATTTTGGCTAATAAAAGTGAGCTAATTGAAACAAAAAATAAGGTTTTTGGCCGTTTTCGAGTCCGAATGAGCTATAAAATCCTTAACAAATAATGCAGTAACATTTTTATATTTTCTATGCGCGTCGGAAACTTTTCAAAATATTATTAAGTAAGCGAGATAAGATTTATTAAAGTTGGTGACTTAAAAATAATAATAATGATTATAATGTCAAATAAAATCAGTAACTAGACTTTTGGTAGGCTACTTAGCGTGTTTTAGGCGAGATATAAATTAAACGGAAATGTTTAAAAAACGAAGAATGTGCGGGATTTCTAAAGATTGGTAAAAATAGTAACTTTTGTGAGCGTCGAAACTTAATAAAAACTATATATAACTGTTACGTGTTCACGATTTGACTTATATAACTAAAACGCAAACATGTTCGGGTGACAAGAACTTTATAAAAATTGCATATGCATCATTTCACTACTGTGTGCATGTACCTAAAACGTACTATATTTCATTTAGGTCGCGTGTAGGACATTCGTACTCGTTCTTCGTTTGCTGATTATTCTCGATTCATCACTTGCTAACGGTGAGTTTATAACCCCACTTTTACTCGTTTTATGAATACTTTTATTAAATCTCGGGGTGAGATACATGCTATATTTTTACTTTGGACGCAATTACTTTTAAGTGTTTACAGATTAGTCTAAGTACCGATAGCCCACTTTGCCCATTATCGTGAACCATTAATTACGTGTTGTAAGCGTGAGTGTTATAGATAGATCTATTGGGAGTAACATTCCCGTCCGGGTAAGTAGCACTTACTTGTATCGGTGGTCCCAATAAAACAGACGTATACCATGTCGAAACTTTAGGTGGTCTAGGGTTAGACACCTACATAGGCACTTTACTTGGCATATATTTGATGCATTACATTGTTTAGCTTCAGTGTCATAAGCTTAGTACTATTGTAAATACCTTTTGTGATTATTGTATGTGTTACAATAGACATGCCACACTAAATCTTGCGGTCCATACTTAACGTTTTACTTAAACCTATGAACTCACCAACATTACTGTTGACCTTTTAAGCATGTTTTTCTTAGGTACTTTAACTTGTAAGGACTATTGAAGTGCATTTGAAGTCAGCGTGCATCATGGCTTTACTTTTCATGAAACTTTTATTAAATTACTCGTTGATGTTATGAGTACCATTTTGATGAGTGTTTTAACTCTGAATATTTTACTTCATGTAAAACTTTATTTCTTTTAATTAATTCAACGATGTAATATTTTCAAACGTCCATTTAGTGGTCCTTCACTTGTACTTTGTGTTTGATGTGTGTGTGTGTTTATATATATATATATATGGAAGAGATCAAGTGAGAAGAAAAACTAAAATTAGAAGAATAAGAAGGAATTCTAGCCACACATTTTAAAAGAGAGAGAATTTCAAGGGGAGATGTATCTTTTTTTGTAGGTGCATCTGAAATGTGTGGTTGTGGTTTCTTCTTATCATTCTCATTTTAACTATTATTCTCATTTGATCCTTACTATATATATATATATATATATAGAGAGAGAGAGAGAGAGAGAGAGAGAAAGAGAGTAAGTATCCAATGAGAATATTAGTTAAAATAAAAAGAATAAAAAGTAATTTTAACCATTAGATTAGCAATCAAAGGACATGATTAAATAATGGCAAAATCATAATAAACAACAAAGTAAACAATACTAACAAGATGAAATGAGGGTAGAAAGGTAATTAGAACCTATTTGAATTACACCACGAATGACCAAATATAAAATTACGGAAGCACATAAACCGATTTATATAATCAACAAAATCTATTTCATTCCCACTATATCAATTATGATAAAAGCATCTACTCGATCTTGAAACATAATCGATGCATCTAGTCATATAGATGCATGTGCATCTATAATCTAATGAA
>BQNB010142739.1:3056-17091 GCA_026074375.1 Tanacetum coccineum | reverse complement strand
TAAAAACATGAATTAAAAGAATTAGAATGAGAAATTCCCCTGATATTTTGCTCGGTAGATTCTTCAAGTTGAGTTTATGAGCAAGGATGTGTGTTGTAAATGTATCTGTATGACTACAATCACACATAGGATTCCAGATGATTGATACTTCACCAACTTTGTCGATTTCTTTGCAGCGAGGTCCTGTGCAAAATATTGGAAAAAACATGCAAAATCATGTCTCAGGTATCTACGGTTAATTAAATAAGATAAATAAACTGTATAGGAGACCAATACGCCGTATCCATAAACTGGAATACGCCGTATTGAGAAACTTGTAAAAAATATCTAAATACGGGTCAGTCTGTTTAATACGCCGTATCATATTCATGAATACGCCATATTGACAGAACTAACAATAATGTTTAAAGTGCAAAAAAATAAAGGACTGATAACGTCCAGACATTCAATACACCGTATGGTATGGAGCAAATACGCCGTATTGATGTCTGGGAAGACAGACTCGATAAAAATAAATAACAATCCGGGTCGTCTCCCAAGAAGCACTTTTCTTTAAGCTAGCTTTAAGTTAGACTTTTCCTTCTAGCTTTCTTTCATTCCATCTCATGCACGCTTATGTGCCCGTGTGTGAGCCATTCTTCCATCTTCGCATCTTGAACATATTCAGGTCCTAAGTTCAAGACCCCCTTGTAGAAACTCTTAAGCTTTTGGTATGGATGCGAGATTCCATTCAGCTTATCGTGCAAACTCACCTTTAGTAATGTCTTGATCTTGTTGTACTGGGCATCGGATAGATGTTTAAACCTTGGATGTGATCGCGCCATTTGGTAAGCCATGTTATCTCTACCATTGTGGATAGTGATTAATCCATCAAACCTTCTTTCTTCCACACATGAAGCTTTGAAAAATGATTCTTCAAGAATAATATCTCCCATGTCTTAATCTCAGTAGCCATCCATATTTTCCACCACTACAAAATGAGTTACAATAGAAAAGTTTCCAACAAAAATAGGTACACTCATAAAAGCTCCAATTACATTCTTTCCTTTGAGTTCAACTTTGTTATTTATTATAGAATTATAGAACTCCATAGACATCATATTTACGGATAAAATTGGGAAAAAAATTAGCACTAACATGCTTGAAGCCTATCATGCACGAAAATATTAAGTTGTTGGCACAATCAATATGGATCTTTCGGTCAAAGTCACAAAAACTAGGGTACTCGTCAAAACTTTTATTATTCCTAGTCTTGATTATGTCAATCATGGGCTCATCAATTACCTCACCTTCCTAAATGGTGGGAATCAAATCATCAACTTGATCTCTCCTAAGCTCTAACGGTACATTAAGATCATTCAATTCAATGTAATATCCATATAAAGGGTCTAATGATCTATTTAACACTAAAGTCTCTCCCATTAGCCTAGCTTCTAAATCAAGTTCCATTCTTTCTCTTAAGCTTAACATGTAGACCCTCTTAATCAAACTACTAGCAGGTTTAATACTTTTAAAAATAATTTTCTCATCCCCAACCCTTAAAGTAATCTTCCTTTTGAATACATCAATCTTAGCGTAGGCGGTAGACAAAAACAGTCTTCTGAGGATCAATGGCACTTTGACATCCTCAGGCATATCAAGAATTATAAAGTCTACGGGGAAAACAAATTTACTAATACCTACTAATACATTTTCAGCAATTCCTTTTGGATATTTTACTGTCCTATATGCTAATTCAACTATCAACTTAGTGTGAGCTAATTCGCCTAAACCTAAGTTAAGGTATGTCAAGAGAGGAATCATACTTACGCTAGCTCCTAAGTCAGCAAGGGCATTATCAAAGCAAACATTATTAATATAGCAAGGTAAAGTTAAACTCCCTGGGTCTTTCTCTTTTCGGGGTATGGATTTATCGATATGTGAAGCTTCATATGAGTAAGCTTCCGAGAATTGCGGTCCATACAATCCCTTCTTTCCCTTATAGTAGTAATTATTCAAACAACTTGGAGATGGGATTGTCGTTTGTCTTGACTCGAACAAGAATCTTTTGTTCTCTGGAGTGGATACGACGTATTAGGGTGATCCAATACGGTGTATCAGGTTTGAATCAACTTCAGTAGTGGTCAAAATTAATTTGACATGATCTCTCAGGTTGGCTTCAGTAGAGCTAGGTAGGCTTCCAAATCTTCTTTCCTTTAGTACCTTTCTTATTTGCCCGATTTGAATATCTAGAGTTTTAATCGAAGCTCCTTGGTTTTGCATGACAACATTCGTTGAAGCTCGGATTTCTTTAATCATGTTAGAGTTTTATTCATGTCTCTTTGTTGATTCACTCATAAACTTCCTCAGGATTTCTTCCATAGATTGTCTTCGTTCTTGGTACGAAGGGTTTGCATTGTTCCTTTGGTAGAATCCTGGAGCTGCTGCTCTATATCCCCTTCCTTGGAAAGGTCCACCAAATTGAGTGTAGTAAGCTTCTTCGAGGATTTTACCTTTTTCTTTAAGTGGGCAATCTTTGGTGTAGTGGGGCCCTTTACATTGTTTACATCCTACATGAGCAGCATAAACCTTCTCATTCACCCTCTTGATTTCTCTTCCAAGATTATTAAGTTATGCTTGTATGGCTGCCAATCCGTTAGAAGTTTCAGTACTTCTTATCCTAGATGTTCCATTATGCCATTTTTTAGAGTATTCAGCCATTTCTTGGATGGCTACTTTTGCATCGGCAGTAGTCTTAGACGGTATTGAACCTTTTGAATCAAGAGTCTGTCTAGTTTGGACATCCAATCTGTTATAAAATAAGTTTACCTCTTGCATCTGCGTTAAATAGTGTTGAGGACACTTCATCAAGAGTTCTTTAAATCGCTCCCATGCTTGGTAAAGGGTTTCATCTGGTTCTTGCAAAGTAGTTGATCTCCTCCATTTTCTTCGTAGTATGAGTAGGTGGGAAATATTTGCTTAGAAACTTTGTCTTAAGATCTTCCCAGGTTTTTTTTTTGGTAAAGGGTTACCCCGGTAAATATATTAACCAAAAACTGTTATGTACAAATGGAATGTGGGTGAAGTACCACATTAACCTCAAGCTACAAACATCTTGATAAACAAGTGTTTATGACATGCCATAAACACAAATAAAGCTTAGTAAAAAACAAAAACTAAGATAGATAAGAACCAAGTTGAGAACATAAAATCAAGCGAGCATCCTGCAAACCAGCAGCAACACAACAGGAGCAGAAACGAACCAGGTGAGTCTGCCTCCTTAAAAAACCTTACCAAAGAAAACCCAGTAGGAAAAACCTTGGATAAGGAAAAAAGAGTACAACCCACACCTGGAACTCCCATCATAAACAATATAGTATCTTAGAATCTTCCATTGGTCAAGCAGCAGATGAGACCGGGTTGACATCTTCTTGAACTTGAAAGTAACCAACTTCAACCGCATCATGGATATAATAACATCACCAATCTAATCCGGAGACGAAGTCTTCTTCTTAAATAATCTTCCATTCCTTTCCAACCAAATATAATAAGATGTAGCAGCAAGCACAAGTCTAGAAAAAATACTAACTGCCGTTTTACCCTTGGATATAGGATTAATGAAAGTAGAAACAACAATAAGCCTAGGTGTAATAGAATCCATGCCGCAAAGAACACGAACCTTAGACCACACCTGCGAAGAGAAAGCACACTCAAAGAACAAGTGGTCATGTGAATCAGGAACCAAATCACACAAGGGGCATCTAAGCAGGTTTAAGTCGATACTCAGACCGACATCCCATTGCCGCAGCCTATCTTGTATCTTCAACTATTGCTGAAAAACCAACCACATATGTATAGTATGACGAGGGATACAATGACGAAACCATACTACATCAGACCAATTAACAATATCAGCCCTAGTCTGAATCGTATCCCAAGCACAAGCGACTAAGAAAGGCCGCAAAACACCATCCCTACCACTCCATAAAATGACATCATCAATATCATCAAGTAATAAAGGAACCTGTAGTTGGGCCATAATTGGGAACCTGGATAGCCAATCAAGAGGCCATCGCCAAACACCATCAAAAATAAGGTTATTGACCGAGTCATCAAGAGAAAAACCTAATCTAGCAATATCCCTATTAAAAAACATGTCCTTAGGAGGACACAAATTAGCCCATCGATTGAACTAAGCAGATGTAGATTTGCCATTGGTAATCTTATGCCAAATAAAAGGTTGGATTGTGGATCTAATTTGGAGAAGCTTGCGCCATCCCCAACTAACATCACCTCTATAAGGAACATCCCAGAAACTACGACCTTTAAGCTTATACGTATGAACCCATTTAACCCATAAAGACTCTTTATGGGTCAAAATACTCCAAATATGGGTACCCATTTAACCCATAAAGACTCTCTATGAGTCAAAATACCTAGGCCACTCTCATGCTTAGTTATGAGACTTTGGATTTCCCTTTCTTCATTTCCCCTTGACACCACAGAAAACCACACATAAGTTGTTCCAAGTCATGCATAATACATATAGGGAGAATAAAAACAGAAGCCCAATAAATATGCATGGATGACAAAACCGTTCGAATTAATTAGAGACGACCAGCAAGGGATAGAAACTTATTCCTCCAATCATTAAATCTACTTTCAAGCTTTTCAACAAGGATTTTGCAATCACGGTATAAGAGTCGAGAAGAAATAAGAGGCACACCTAAATATCTTACAAGCAAAACCCCTTCAGCAAAAGGCATAGAATTTAAAATAGATGCTTTAATAGCATTAGGGACATTACAAAAGAATGCCGTGCTCTTAGGAATGCTAGGAACAAGACCTGAAACCTGTTTAAATTCCTCCAACACATCCATAATAACAGCAACCGAACTAGGATTACCACGGGAAAATAAGAAAAGGTCATCAGCAAAACACAAGTTAATAATCCTTTGTTATTCACATAGATGATGATACTGGAAATCATCTGAATTGCGCACCTTACACTGCAATATTAAGGTAAGAATTTCCATAACTAAAGTAAATAGATATGGGGATAGAGGATCACCCTGTCGCAAACCTCGCTTACCTTTAAACCAACCATGCAAGTTACCATTAACACATATAGAGTAAGAGGCCTCAGAAACACAAACCATAATCCATTGGACCATTTTAGGGTGAAAACCAAAACCTACAAGAATAGTCTTAAGAAAACTTCAATCCATAGTATCATAGGCCTTTTGAATATCAACTTTGAAAGCACACCTAGGAGGACCACGTATCCTATGATAATTTCTCATAAGCTCTTGCGTAAGCAAGATATTATCAGAAATCCTACGACCAAGAACAAAGGTGAATTGGTTGATGCTAACAATATCACCCAAGCCCTCTTTAACTCGATTAGCAATTATCTTGCTAATACACTTATATAAGACATTACAGCAAGAAATAGGTCGGTAATCATTGATACGAGCATGGGTAGTAACCTTAGGAATAAGGGAAATAATAGTATGATTAAGCTCTTTAAGAAGCTTACTATTGAAGAAAAAGTCCTGAACATCGTAAGTGATATCACCACCCACTACATCCCATGCTTTCTTAAAAAATGCAGCAGTAAAACCATCAGGGCCAGGGGCCCTATCATCCCTCATAAAAAAGATAAAACTCTTGACCTCATCATTAGAGACATCACGAACCACAAAATCTGCCTTGGCATCATCAAGAACATGAGTAAACAGATCATGATCATCCAAAGGAATAGTAACACCTTCGACCCTAAGGAACTGATTATAGTGATTAACAAAAGCACCGGGAACCTGATTACCATCATTAAGATTATTAGAAGCATCACTAACCATTTCAATCCTATTTCTTGCGCATTTACTCTTCACTATCTTATGGAAATAAGCTGTATTAGAGTCACCAGTCTTAAGCCATTTAATCTTAGCCTTTTGTTTCAAGAAACGTTCCTCATCCAACTGTGCTTCTTTAAAAGCAAGTAAATAATGCGTATGTTCTTCATGAAGTATATAAGAAGAAGGATCCCTATTAATTGCTTTTTGAGCTTCATCAAGCTCAATCTGAATATTATTAACCCGCTCATGCAGATTGCCATGATTATGAAGTAATTTACGAAAAGAAGATTTTAGCCCCTTTAACCTCTTCACAACACGAAACATGGCACAACCCTCTACATTGACACTTCATCCTGTTTTCACAATTTCATGAAAACCCTCCTTATACACAAGAAAATTTGAAAATTTAAAAGGCTTCGGTTTAGGTTTAGTTACCGTTGGGATACAAAGAACACAAGGCGAATGATCCAAAATACGGTATGGCTGGAAAATAGCAAAAGACCCGGGGAAATCATCATTAAATTGAAGATTAACCATAATCCAATCAATCTTCTTAAGAATACCATTAGAACCCTTCGGTTTTTGATTCCAAGTAAAATGAAGACCGATACTATTAACATCAGCAACCTTCATAGTTTGGACACACTCTTTAAATTCACACATAGCCGCATTCAGCTCATAACCACCAGCCGAATGATCTTCAAGATTAAGCGCAACATTAAAATCACCAAGAAGAACCCATGGTCTATTCCTCATCAATCCTGCATGCCCAACCAAGTTACTCCAAAGCACACAATGATCAATATAATAGTTATTAGCATATACAAATGAACAAAACAAAGTTTTATGATCAGCCCACGTGTTCACCTGCACATGCATGACCGGATTAGTTTGAGCCATAATCATGACATCAACAAGGTCATCATTCCATCCAAGGATAATCCGAGAACCTTTAGAACAAAGACTCCTATTAGAAGTCTATTTACACCTACTACAAACCTTTTTACAAGTATCATAAATAGCAGCCACATAAACATGAGACTTGAAAATAGCACAAACACTCAAATTATTCTCATTCACCACCTGACGAACCTCCTTTTGCTTAGGAGATCGGTTCAAACCCCTTATGTTCTAAGAAGCAACACTAAACATTAGAAACCGTCTGAGTAGGAGTGCTTGCCCCTGTATCACGAAGATTGAAATTTTCAGATTCATCCCAAATGTAGAAAACAGATTAAGAGAAGCTATATAAGATATCTTCTTCTTACCAGTATCTTGCTGCCTAGTATTAGTACCCTTAGTAATTAATGAAGCATCATTATTTGTATTCTTAGATGGACCCGCTTTAGAGCTTGTTTCACTACGAGTACCAGTATTACCATTAGAACCAACATTAGAAGCCTTAGGCTGATATGCAAACTCTTTCCCAACTTGAAAACCTTTACTTACCGGAACACCTTTAGGGAGTTTGTTACCCGCTGAACTTCCTTTGTTATTACGCTTTCTGTTCACAACTTTCTGGAAACCATCATTAGTAACATTAGTATCATTTACAACTGGATTAGTCACCACCTTTTTAGGGCATGTCTCACTCGTGTGTCCAAATATATTACAAGTAGGACATCTAGGTGGTTACCATTCGTATTCAACTCAGATAGTCTCCTTGGTATGACCTGGTCCGTCAAGGTCAGGAATACCTATAGTAATAGACTCCATAAAATCAGCCTCTAAATTGATCTTAATTAAACACCGAGCAAAACTACTCCTTCCCCAAGAGTCCTTACACATCGAACTTGTGTATGAGTCAAGCATAATAGGCTTTCCAAGATACGTAGCAATCAAACTAATCCCATCTTCCTCAAACACTTGAATAGGTACATCATGTAATTTAAGCCATATCGGAATATGGGTAAGTTCTTCTTTTTGCAAGCTAGTTTTCATGGACCACTTCTTAAGAATGATTGGGGAATTATGAACCATCCAAGGACCTCCTTCTAAAACAGCATCAAGACTAGCTCGGGAATCAAATTTAAAGAAAAAGAATCCCTTAGCATTCAACATTATTCGTTTCAATCCATACTTTGCCCAGTTGTTTTTAACATAGTACTCAACGACCGGGAATGCCATTCGCTTACCACTAAAATATCCATACAAAGTGTTTTCAAAGCGAAGACTTACCTTTTAGATAACTTTATGCAGAATAGAAATATTCACACCATTAAATACCTTATATGCCACCAATGAATGGAAATTGGAATTCACATTTGTTTGGTCCTTAATAGCAGCTCCCGCAGCTCCAGCATATGATTTAGGGATTGTGTTAATTTCAACAGATTGAACAATGGCGGAATCATGACTAGGATTACTAGTTTTTTCAACTAGATTAACAGAACTGCCCAAGTTAATTCCTAGATCCTCATTAATCATATTGGGAGATGGAACATCATCCGTAATCACAAAAGACGCATCACCAACACTCCATAAAGATTCAACAGGCTTAGGATATTCAGCAACCATGTAATGATCTTTACTAGGGTTCATCATCGACAAACTAGGGTTTGTCGTCTCCCCAAGACTAGTAAAGTTGTCCGTAACATTTTTATGAGGGTGGTTCTGACTCGAAGATGATCTTCCAGCAAAAGTGGACACCCTAACATTGTCTCCAACCATAGATGGAGCCCTAACATGATCCACATCAGGAACCGAACCTTCATGCGTCTTACTAGCTTCAAACGATGCATTAGGGTTTTGAAGTTCCCCAATCGCCCTTCTTGTCTTAGTTTGCGATTTATGCATAAACGCCCTAAAATCATCCGCTTTTGACTTACCAGCCAAACCCTCTCCCTTATTCAGATTTGTACCACTCTCCATACCCAAACCAACTGATCACCAAGCAAAAACAAAGAAAATCTAATAAACCCTAAGTACCACGTCAACTTAAATCAAAAATAACTCTAACAGAATGTTAGAATTCGACCTTAAACAGCCAAATCTTCAACCGACTTCCATAATACAGAATTGAAACAAAATTGGAGAAGGAAAATCGAAAACCTAAATTAATAAGCCATTATGAACGAATATATGTATCCCTAAATTGATTTTAGAATAAATCGACCCAAGAATTTTCCCAGGTTGTGATTGAACCAAATGGTTTATTTCTTAGCTAACGACTCGCGGCTCCAGTAAGGGACATAGGGAAGGCTCTAGCATCACTTGGTCTTGAGTTATATTAGGGATATGAAATAAATCTACAATCTCAAGAACTTTCTTAATGTGTTCATTCGCATCTCCATGATCCGAACCGCTAAAGGTGTTGTCACATAGTTCCTAGAGAAATTGGGCTTTTAATTCAAAGCTATCTTTGTCATCGATTTTAGGCCTAGCAATTCCTGATCCATAGTCAGCTCGAGTTTTTCTCATGTATTGTTCCATGGTTTTCGCCATTGTTTCCGCAACTTCTTCCTTAGATTATTCTTCTAAATCAGAAAATAGATTGAATTCAGGTGATCTTGATTCGTCAAGACTTAGTTTCTTGAAAAGCTTCCTAGATGATCAAAATTCTTGTTCTGGTTCCTTGAAGGGCGTAAATAGTTCCTTAGTTGAACTCCTTGTCATGCACTGTAACACCCCCATCTAAAGGACATTGGATTGCGCAGCAGAATTAACAATTGGTTGTTACTAAATAGCACCATTTAACAAACATGTGTTCCATTATTAATCTGAATAAAATGCGTTCAGGTCCTCATAGAATCGCAACCACAACCATTACAACATTTGAAAAACTATTGTTTCAAAATAAAGACATTGTTTTAGAACAACTTAAGACATTGTTTTTGAAAGATAAGGAACACACAAGTAGTCTTTCACTAATCCATCACACGTACGACACCTCCACGCCATCGTTGCTTTCATCCTTAGTTACCTGGGATAAAACATGTTTAAAACGTCAACAACAATGTTGAGTGAAATTCATAGAGTTTAAAATAATCAATAAGTAATAATCTTTGAACACATAATTAGTGATCGGGTAAAGAAAGCAACGAATGCAATGTATAGAAACTTCTTTTCTTTTACGCAATAAGCTCATGACACCGAACATTAACAATACATATGCAATTTGATATGTTAATGTGCCCCTAAACAAGGTATTATTTTCATATACCTATTACTTCTAAATACATAATGTCCGTTTGATAGGGTGTTCACAAGGATTCATACCCCAGACAGGGTTGTCAAACCCAATAGATCTATTTAATGCATTATCGTTCACCTCACAAGGCGGTTAACGGTTCATGAAATAAGGGACTTCGACAATAGCTACTTATGCAGAAACAATCTCATATTTGGGTCCAGCATACCATAAATCGTATGTGTTTGATTTTATAAAACAAACATGTATCCCCCTTGCGGGTTTATAAAGCAATCAAAAGATTTAAGAGCGATGCTATGAACTCACCTTAAGTAAAAGATCCAATTCAATCAAATCAACAAGTGCAAATAGCTTCACGTCTTAACCGCAACCTATATAATACATATATAGCGGTATGTGACTAAAAGTACAATAATTCATATAATACATACTTGCATCTTTATATCAATCACTATTACGTACATACAATCATATAATATAATCTCCAAGTGCGGCGCAAAACATTTCACTTTGACGCACTAACAATATCATGACACTTTTCCACAAAGTTTCCATTTTTAGAAAGTTACCCAAAGTAAGGATAATATAATCCGAAGTTCATAATTCGTTATCAGTTAACTAACATTACAAACCCTTTACTCATTATAGACTATATTCAAAAGTTTACGCAAGTTTTACTTTCAAAAGTCAAACTTCGTAGTTGACTTTTACCCAAAAAATAACCAAACTTGACTCGGCCGTAAAATGTTCATTATTAAGAGTTACGTGACGATCCACCTAGCAAAACGTAGCTAAAGGCGAACACTATCACTTGACATTATCAAAAATAACTTTCAAAAATTCCTCGACTCATTGCAGGTAAGTCAAACTTTCTGGTCAAACTTGGTCAACCCAAACCTATTAAAATGACATTTTTGACATAATCCGACTATCAAAACATGCTTAGCTATCTTATTTAAGCATACCAAAACCATCAAACTTTGGTTAATAACCAAATACACTTTCAATAATTTTCGCACTTGAATCTTATAGCAATAACCATATAACACGCAATATACGCAAATTAACCAACACATAAACATAAATAGAAGCTCACAATGCTTATAAGAAAATCAAACTATGGTTTCCTCCTTGCCTTTGAAATCAGATGAACACCAAACCCAAACAAGCAAAACCTTTTTCAGCACAATCTCTTGCTAATAACAACTATCTAACTATTTTGAACACTCCCTTATATACGAAAACATCAAGAACAACCCAAAAATCAAACTTCTCTAAATCTTATTGCATGTAGGATTTTAATAGTGAGATTTGTAGCTCTTGAAACAAGGATTAATAATATGTAAATGGATTTAATTGCATGTCGGAAAGTTGGCCGGAAAGTGGTGGTGTTTGTGGTGGCCGGTTCGAAGAGAGCAAGAGAGGAAGAAAGTGAAAAATTTTGTAAAGTGTTTATAAGTGTGTGTTAGGTTCTATTTATAGAAAACAAGTTTGGCAATTTGGAAATTTTAGTCCCTCTTCCTCACTAGTCCTTTAAGGTTAATACAAAAGTGTTTATTTCGTTAATTAAATCGGCCAAAAAACTCGGGTTACACCACGTTAGTAAATATTTTAAATCCATCCCACTAATTTTACTTTAAAACGATTAATAAAACTTTTAATCACGTAAAACATGACCTTTAAACACGGTTTTTACAAAACTCAGGGAAACGCCGTAGAATACAAAAATAACATAATCACGCTCTCGGAGCAACAATATAAATTTTTTCTGACATTCTTAGACGCTAAAAGCAAATAGAAACTCAATCATGGCTTGAAATTACCCTATAAATGGAAATTTTCATCAAACCTTATATAGCATAAACGACTATAATTAATTACGTAGCAAAAATAATTATCTTAGCTCTTGATAAACGTTGACCTGAAACTCGGGTTGTTACATTGTCCCCTCATTTAGGGAGCGTCGTCCCGGTGCTCAGCTCGACTTATCCGCTTTTCCTCGCTTCATCCTTACTTGTAAAGAGATGAGGGTACTTTTTCTTAATATGGTCCTCACGCTCCCAAGTAAATTTTGGACCTCTTTACGAATTCCAACGAACTTTAACGATAGGTATCCTACTTTGCTTAAGTCGCTTGACCTCTCTATCCACAACTTCCACTGGCTCTTCAATCATATGCAACTTATCATCAAGTTGAATCTCATCCATCAGAACAACAATGTCGCCTTCCGTTAAACATTTCTTAAGATTTGAAACATGAAAAGTACTTTGAATCCCCTTCAACTCTTCAGCTAATTCCAACGTATAAGCTACAAGACCAACTTTAGCTAGAATCTTGAATGGCCCAATGTAACATGGACTTAACTTTTCACGCTTTCTAAAATGCACAACGCCCTTCTATGACGATACCTTGAGCAGTACCATATCATCGAATTCAAATTCCAACGACTTAGTTCTTCTATCTGCGTAGCTTTTCTGGCGACTACGGGCAGTTAATAAACGGTTCTTAGTCTGGACGATCTTCTTAGTCGTATCACGGATTAATTCTGGACCGGTGAGTTGGCTATCCCCAACCTCACTCCAGCATACAGGCGATCTACATTTCCGTCCGTACAAAGCCTCATATGGTGCAGCCTTAATGCTTGCGTGATAACTATTGTTATATGAAAACTCGACCAATGGCAAATGGCGATCCCAACTACTTCCAAAGTCGATCACACAGGCACGCAACATATCTTCAAGCGTTTGTTTAGTCCTTTCGCTTTGACCATCCGTTTAAGGGTGGTAAGTGGTACTCATATCCAAATTCGTCCTCAACGCTTTTTGAAGTGATTTCCAGAATCTCGACATAAAATGGCTATCTCGATCCGAAATGATCAAAACAGGAATAGCATGCCTACACACAACTTCCTTCAAATAAAGTTGCGTGAGCTTCTCCATGTTATCCATTTTCTTAATTGGTAGGAAATGAGCTGATTTGGTCAGTCGATCGACAATAACCCAAATTGTATCATACCCACTCGGCGTTCTTGGCAGTCCACTCACAAAATCCATAGTGATCCTTTCCCACTTCCAAACTGGAATCTCAGGTTGTTGCAGCAACCCAGATGGTTTCTGATGCTCGACTTTAACTCACACAAGTCAAACATTTGCTTACATATGTGGCAATATTCGCTTTCATATTCGGCCACCAGTACAACAACTTCAAATCTTGATACATCTTGTCTGATCCCGAATGGATAGAATACTTTGACTTATGCGACTCATGCATAACCAAATCCCTTAATCCACCGAATCGTGGCAACCAAACATGATTTCTAAAACAACGTGTTTCATCAGGGCAAAACTTGAATATTTGCATAATCAATCTCCCTAAATTCTCTTCCCTTACATTCTTCCTTTTCATCGCTTCCTTTTGAGCTTCACGAATCTTCTTTGGTAGATCATTGTGAATAGTCATCATCAAAGCTCGAACACGTAATGGCTTATTCCTTTCCTTTCGACTTAGGTGTCAGCCACAACATTCACTTTTCCAGGATGATACCGAATCTCACAATCATAATCACTCAACAACTCAATCCATCTCCGTTGTCTCAAGTTCAGCTCTTTCTGATTCAAAATATATTGTACGCTCTTGTGATCGGTGAAAACTACACACTTCGTCCCATACAAATAATGTCTCCATAACCTAAGAGTGAAAACAACAGCTCTTAACTCCAAATCATGAGTAGCGTGATTCTCTTCATGGACTTTTAATTGTCGAGAAGCATATGCTATCACCTTCTCTCTTTGCTTCAACACGGCTCCATAAACTTTAAGTGACACATCACAATACACCATGAAATCTTCTGTTCCCTCGGGCAATGCTAAGATCGGTGCACTACACAACTTTTTGTTGGAAACACGAAAAGTGTCGGTCACTTCCAAAGTTGTAACAAGTCTTAGCTCGTAGTTAGTATAAGGATTAGATTAGTAATCTAGTCCTGCCCAAGGCCCATGGGAGGCCCAACTCATCCCATGGCCGGCCATTGTAGTATAAATAGACCCTC
>BQNB010142738.1:0-17091 GCA_026074375.1 Tanacetum coccineum | reverse complement strand
TAAAATAAGCTGGAAATGACTTAAGCTATAATGACAGTTTTATAAAAAACAGAAAAAGGGAAACTTTAAGCCTAATTTAAGCTACTTTAATAAGCAATCTAAATTAAATAAGCTGCTAAACCTACTAGATAAACCTATAAGCTATAAGGAAAAACACTAAGAACCTAGGGCTTAGTTATGCAATAAGCTAGAAAAGGGGGCTGAATTTGGAGTCTAGCACCAGGGGAGGCAAGGCAGTGAGCTTAAGGGCTTATTTTGCCTTATTGAAATAAGCTTATAAAAGCTTTTTAGTCAAAACCAAGCACAAACAGATTAACAAATGAGGCAAATGAGCTTATTTTCAAAGTATGAGAGCTTAATGCTTAATTAAAACTGCTGATAATGGGGCTTAAAATTGAGGGTTCTTTTAAAAATTGCAAAGCCAAACTTTGACTTATATTGTCAAAGTAAAAGGGACAGCAACAAGGGGGTGGATAAAATGGTTAGAAACAACACCCATAAGCACAAAAACAATGTGCTTAAGCTGCATAAATCCTGGAAAGAATTCCCAAAGACCGAGAAGTCGTCCATAAAGACTTCCATCGTCTTCTCAACCATGTCATGAAAGATTGCTAACATACATCGTTGAAACGTGCCTGGAGCATTGCATAAGCCGAAAGGCATGCGACGGTAGGCAAACGTTCCGTATGGGCAAGTAAAAGTAGTCTTTTCTTGATCACGGGGGTCAATGGGGATTTGGAAATAACCAGAGAAACCATCGAGGAAACAGTAGTATTCATTCCCCGCTAATCTCTCAAGCATTTGGTCCATGAACGGTAGAGGGAAGTGGTCTTTGCGGGTGGCTTCATTTAACTTACGATAGTCAATGCATACTCGCCATCCGGTAACCAAACGAGTTGGGATCAACTCATTTTCCTCGTTCACTACCCACAGTCATTCCTCCCTTTTTTGGTACACAATGTAATCGGAGCTAACCAGGACTGTCGAGGATAGGGTAAAATCATCCAGCTTCGAGAAAGTTTTTCAACCTCCTTTTTAATAACATCGTGGATTTTTGGGATTTACTCTTCATTAGATGTTGATCCGCTGGTGCATAAGTCTTCTTCCTCTTTATAACACTCTTGTGGGTACAAATCCGGGTTGATACCCTGAATGTCAGAAAGTTTCCAAGCGAGAGATCGCTTGTGGATTTTAGCACCTTTATGAGATCGGATTTTTCCTCAACATCCAACTCATTTAGCAATACATGACGGGCCAACTTTGTCGCCCTCCAAAAAATGCATACTCGAGATGGGGAAGCAGTTTTCTTGAGTTCTACCTCAGTATGTTCATCAACGAAGAATTGGCTGAATAGTTTCCGAGACTTTTTAAGCCAGTTCGGACTTCTGGAGATAAGGTTGATTTTGTTCCTTGACTTGGAGGGGAAGTGGTGGTTCTCACATATCTAGATGGCCTTCTAGAATAAGAATGTCCCCCTCAGGTTCCATAGTTAGAATGGATATATGCTGGACAATCCGATCACAGCTAGACCAATGGAAAGAGTCGGCATTCTTCGAGAAGCAAGAAATCACTAGCCCCAAATTGATTATAGGGAGGAAGAAGAATTAGCAACAATTGGATCATAAACGGAGTGGAATCACTCGCCGATTGTATCAGTAAAACCAAGAACTTCATTGAGAGTAATCCTCACAAGCCATATCAATAAACGTCAATCTTGTTGCCGTCATGTGAGGTGTAATTGCCGAGTATCTCGAAGTTCCTGATCCAAAATTGTAAGTGATGATTCACTTCCTATTCTAAATTTAATTCACCCTTAGTCACAACAATCAAAGCACGCCCGGTTTTTAAGAAGCACCTCCCGAGAATTAAAGGGACTCGGGGGTCTGGCTCCAAAATCTACAACACAAAGTCGCCGAAAGGTGAAATACACCAACTTTAACCGGAGATGTCTTTTGGCAATTCCCATGTGGTTAGAATTGATCGATCCGCAAGTTCGAGTGTCATGCACGTTGAGTAAGATCAGAAGTGAAAAGCTTTTCCCAAGCCTGAAAATGGCATTAGATTAATGCTAGCACCGAGATCGCTAATGATAAGCATTCATCCTTTTTTATTTCTTTAACCTGGAAATTCACAAGGAATCAGGAACTTGCCGGGGTCTCCAAGTTTTCTGGGTAACTTGTTCAAGATGACCGCCGAACAATGTTCATTCATCGAAGTTCGAGCTAGACAGAGTTCATTGGAACGAGCCACTTCATAAGTTTCTCTTTAATTTCCAAGTAAGGTTTTAGAGTCGAGAGCGAATTTGGGCATTAAAACAAGAGCACCCGTAAAGCAATCTCGAAACTCCTCTCTTTGAAGATTTCATAGAATTTGTCGATTTGTTCGTTAGGCTTGATTACGCTCTTTTCATATCATTCCTCGAAGGATTAGGAGAGAAACTGAAGGTTTTAGTGTTGGCACGGAGCAACAATGGGCTCAAGAACTGGATTACGAGACTGAATTTGAACAACAGGAGGTTGGACGTTTTCGGTGCTTCGTTATTAGCAGGAGCATGTGCCTTTGTCACCTCGGTGTCATGATTATCTGTTTTCGTCCTTGATGGTAACAACCACTTCGGGTAGTGATACCATTAAATCATTCCTTTGGGTTGGTAACAGTGGTTACCAGGAAGAGCTCCAGAAAACCGGAGTAAAGCTATTAGCAGTAACAAATTTGAAAGCATGTCAGTTCAAATTTTGCCATTTGGGTTGCAGGTTTTTGACCTTGGTTGCATGTTTCTCAACACGGTATCATTGGCCGTGACAGATCTTTCAAAATCTGTTTTGACACACCGTGATGTCTTAGGAACGGGTTTGATAAGCTGGAGACTGATTAACTGGGGTACTTATGAAGTTGATGTGACTGAAATTGGACTGATTAAAATTTCCACCTCTGTTTTGGTTGAAATTGCTCTCCCGGTTTTGGTTAAAGTTATTCCCCCGATTGAAATTGTTAGCATTATTAGCTTGAGAGTTCTGAACGGGTGGAAAACCTGGAGGTCTAATATGATTTGAAACCATTTGAGGTCGGAAATTGGAGCTTACTTGGTTGTAATTAGCTGCAGCGGCTTGTGACACATACTCAGAAATGTTGTCCCGATAATCGTTGCCATGAGTGGCTGGACAGTTTTGGTGAGAATGGGCACCACCACAAGTAACACAACTTAGCTCAACTGCTTTGACAGGTGCAGGAGCTGGAGCTGGAGCAGAAGCTTGGTTCTTCTTGTCTAAGAGCAATGCTCGGACAATATCCTTAAGTTCAGCAACATCAGGTGAAACAGCTTGGGTGGAAGAGTTCGTACTTACCTTGGCAACAACTGCCTTAGCTCGTGTTTGACGAACTTTGGACTTGCTCTCGATGATTTTTAAACATTCGCGAGGCATTTTGTCCAAAAAGTTTCCACCTGCTGCGGAGTTCAATGAATCTTGATCATTAATGTTCAAAGCATTATAGAATGTATCAAGTTGATGCAATTCTGAGAATCCATGGTGTGGACATGCCCTAAGTAGATCATTGAAACGATCCCAAGCTTCATAAAACGATTCATCGAACCTTTGCTGAAATCTGGTGATCTCATTGCGAAGATTCGTCGTCTTAGAAGGAGGGAAGAACTGATTGATGAATTTGGATACAAGATCGTCCCAAGTTTGAATGGATCGAGGGGGTTCTTTTTCTAGCCATATTCGGGCTGCTCCCTCGATAGAGAATGGAAAAAGCATAAGCTTAATCGTAGTAATTGGAACATTGGGGACCCTCATTGTGGAGGTGATCTTGTTGAAGTAACGGATATGAGCATGCGGGTCTTCTTTGTCATGACCGAAGAACTGTTTGTTCTGGACAAGATTGATTAACCCATGCTTCAGCTCGAAATTGTTTGCCACAATTTCAGGAATAAGGATTGCGTCCTCGTACCCCTCGGTGGGTGCTTGGAGCAATTGAGCCATAGTTCGAGTGTCTGCCATTGGCTCTACAGTAGGATCTTCCTGAAATGGGTATTCTATACGAAGAGGTTCGATAACAACTGGCGGTCCTTCTGGTGGAGGAGGTCGCTGCTCACGAGACTGAGATCGAGTGCGCATGCACAAAATGGAAAAAAAAGAAGTTACACTAAAATTTTTTTTTTTTTGATTTTTGGATTTTAAAATATATTCACAGTCTATTTTAAACGGACAAGAGATAGACAACTTAAGCCAAATAATCAATCTTACTTCACGGTAGCTCTCAGAATGAAAAACGCACAGGTGAGCGGAGGAGTAGGAATAGCGCGAAGCTTATTTCTCCTTTTGGGTCGTAGTTCCTAGGAACAACCCTCCTTAAACTCACTTTATAGTGTTAATCAGAATTAGGTGAGCGTATATCGAAGATGACACAAGAAGGCAAGTTTTAAATCTTTGGTTCGATTGGGAACTCAGCAGTTCACCGGAACTTATTATGATAATACCTCAGTTGAGAATATTATATTTTGGTATTTTACCAATTAGTGATTTTTAATTTTTATGGACAATTTTTTTTATTTTTTGATTTTTTTGGTTTTTTTAATTTTTTTTTTTTTATATGATATGTACTAATAAAAAGAAAAGAAAAATATTTTTGTGTTTTTTAATATGATATATTAATAATAAGACAAGTTCAGATCAAAGTCGGATAGAAATCGTAGCAAATGCCTCCCCGGCAGCGGCCAAAAAATTTGATTCCAAGTTTATAGTATACATATTTTTTTAATACCAGCTAGCAAATTCCAAAACTCTTTACCCTTGACAAAGGGAAAAAGTCAAGACCTACTTAGAAATAAAATATATAAGAATCAATGATAAAAAGATTCCGGAAGAGATATTCCCGGGTCGTATGTCCCAACGAGGCTGCAATTGAAATTTATCCTGGTTTGATGAGAAATTGAATGATGGAAACACTAATGTAATTAAAACTAAAGTTAATTAAATAAAACCTAATTTAATCTACGGGAAAACAAGCAAAGGAAATGGGGATCTTAAAAACTACGGGATACAAAATTAGTTATAAGGAAATCCTAAAATTAAATTTATACTAAAATACGGGGAACAGAATTAGGTATCGGGAACCCTAAATACTAAAAATTAAGAAAATAAATGCTAAATTAAATTAAAAATCAAAATTAAATTCTAATTAACTTAACTTGAAAAATAAAGAAAACTAGAACTAAAACGGAGGTCGTTTGAATGTAAAACGAAAAGAAACGGTAAAACGCACCCGGTAAAACGGGTCTAAAACTGAAATTTAAGAAAAATTAAGCCTACACTAAATTTTATATTTTTCCTAGACACTAAATGACAAAAGAAAATTTTATAAAAAAGAAAAATATTTTTTTATTAATTTTTGGATTTTTTATGAATTTTTAAAGATTAAAAACTAATTAAAACTAAGAAAATAGAAAAAGACAAAAAATAAAAGTTATAAAAATTCTGAAAAAATAAAATTAAATAAAGAAAAAGTTAACAATTCTAAAAATATAAAAATGCCCAAAAGTTACTGATTTTATAAAAATTTAAGTAAACTAATTAGTTTTAAACCTAAACTTATTTAATTAAATTAAAATAAACTTAACGAAAGGATAACTGTGGTTAAAACTAAAGGACTAACAGTGAAAGGACACAAGGACAAACGGGGTAACAGGCTAACTAACCACAGGGACTAACAAAGTTAACTATGAAAGATAAAATTACACAAACAGTCCCTGAGAATGACCCCGATTACAAAGTGGGTCCCAACAGCTTATTTTTGAAAACTTATAAAAGCAAACTTATTAAGGGGCTTAAGGGGAACAATTTTCCTAATAAGCACATAAGCTGAATCTCAAAGAATAAGCCAGAAATGTGAGCTTATGGGCTGACAGTGGCTTATAAGGCTTATGAGCTTATTTTCTTTTCTTTTAGGGCTTAAGCTCACAAGATAAGCTGGAAACTAATGAAATAAGCTACTAGGCCTAAGGGAGTCCTAATGATAAGCTATGGTCACTAAATAAGCCCTAAGTTAAGCTGAAATTTTAATAAGCTATGTCTAACAGTTTTAAAAGGAAAACAGAAAAAAGTGCTACTTTTAAGCTAGAATAAGCTAAGCTAGAAGGGGAGTTAAGCTACAAAAGTTTGGGGAATTAAAGAACAGCTTAAGGTCTAAATTAATCTATAAAAATCCAAGGCCTTTATTAAGCTAAATTAAAAGAAAAGGGTGGCTGAATTTATGCTTTTGCACCAGGGGAGCCACTGCAGTGGCTTAGGGCTTATTTTGGGCTTATGAAATAAGCTCAAATGAACTTTTTAACCACAACAAAGCACAAACAGATATAAAGGGGTGACAAATGAGCTTATATTCAGAATATGAGCTAAATAGGACTACTTAAGCATGCTGATTATTGGGCTTGAATTTGGCTGTTCTTAAAAAATTTGCAAAGCCAACAATGACTTAAACTTGGTCAAACCAAAAGGGACAGGACATAGGCTTGGGTAAATGGCTAGAAACAACACAACAAGCACAAAATTTGTGTGCTTAAGCTGCATAAGCAGCTTGAGCCTTTAAGCTCAAGTTTGCTTATTCAAATTTTGGCAGAAAATGTAAAGGGACATAAAAACTTGTTTCTAAACTAAAAATGATAATTTTAATGGCCTAATGAACCCTCCTCACTCAGCCAAAGTTGGCTGAGTGAGCTTGACCCATTGTATATGACCATGGAGAAGCCCATTTGACCCATTTTGAAGGTTAAACCAAACACCCCCTTAAATGTATAAAATGGATTTTAAACTGTTTTTTATGTAAATGGAAGCTGAGAGAGTTAATTATAAGTGAAGGTTAATAACTTTTAACACTTTTTTAGACAATTTAAACAACTAAAATCCAACTTTAAATTTCGACAATAGTGTATGAAGATTTTCAAGAAACTCTTAACTTTTTATTAAAAATTAAGAAATTACAACATAAAACTTTTTTAATGAACTGAATTACAATAATGCTTAAAAAAGACTTAATAAAAAAAACATTTAAACTAAAAACAGGGTGGTGTGTCTCGGCTTGGGCTTGGCTCTTTTATACTAGCCCTCTTCCTTCTCTTTGTGCTGGGATGAGCTGGTTGTAAGAGTACAACACTCTTGATGCAATCCTAACCCTTCTTTTTGGCTTTTCTTCATCTCACCATTGATGTGTTGCTTCGGGTTGTGTGTTTTGCAAGTGGGAAGGGGTATAGGTGAGCTGTGAGTGTGGGGAAAGGTGAGGGTGAGCTGTGAGAGTACTTGGGAGGTGGTTTGAGCTTGAAACAGTGGGGAATGGGGTGGTTTGGGTTTTGGCGGGTACGGGGGGGGTACTGTGTGTGGTTGCAGGTTTAAAAGAAAACGTTGGGGAAGAGGCAACCCAAGCCCCTCATCTTTCTTACTCTTTTCATTTTATTTGGCCGGGTTTTTAGTTATAAAAAGGTTTGGAAAGTGGCAGTAATGGTCCTTGTGTTTTGTAACTAAAAAGGGATAAAAGGGACTTTAGGTGAATTACAACAATGGTCCCTGCTGTTTTAACTTAAAAGAAATAAAGAAGGTTTAAGCAATTTGCAAAACTAGCCCTTGTGTTTTATTTTCCTATTTTTCTTTTATAAAACCTATATTAAAAATGACAATTTTAGTCCCTAAGGTTTATAAAAAGGATTAATGGGCTTTTGTTGGGCTTGGGCTTGTATTGGGCCCACTGGGTTTGGGTTTGGGCCCAATAAGGTACAGGTTTGGTTATTGGGCTTTTTCAAGCCCAATAAGGTGTAGGAGTGGGTTTTGTGTGTACAATGGCTGAGATTGGCTGTAACTGGGCTAGGATTGGGCCTTCAAAGTCTTCACAGTCTTTGTCAATTGCACACAAATGGGCTGTTGTAATTGATTGAGGGCCCATTTGGTCTTCACAGTCTTCATAGATATACTATTGGGCTTTCCCGGCCCATCAGATGGGTTAAGATTGCATTCAATAGTATTCTTCAGTTCCGGCTCCGGTTTGACTGCTGATTCTTCAGTATTGACTCTGACTTTGGCATTTTTGGACTTTGGCCTTGATTTTGCACAGTCTTTTCCATTTCATGCTCAGTTTTGTCATTTTGGCTTGGTTTTCTGTCTTTTTGTTGATATCCACTTCCTGCACAATACAAATGCAAAACAAACATATATTTGGCAGTTTTTGTCTGTTTTTGGTCATTTAAGCTCGTTTTTAGAGGTAAAAGATATGTGTAATTAAGCACTTATCAGCCCCCTTATATATAAGGGACCGCCGGGACCGCCGTTGCCAGACTGTCAGCTTTCAGTTCCTATAAATAGTGGGTCATCTCCAACTGATTTCACAACCTTTTCGCACGAATTTCTCTCAGTTCTTTCTCTCTCTAGATCTCACTAAATCTCTCTAAATCTTTGATCATTTAACTTGTTTAATCTTGTTTAAATGTGATTCAATCTTCTATCCTTTCCTTCTTCCCTCATGTGCAAAGAGAGAACTTCGGTCATCTTTATGATTCCGATGTTCTGTAGTCTAGTTAGTCCATTTGTTAACATTAGTTTACAGATAGATGAGTCAATGTCTTCCAATCTTTAGTAGTGTGTTGATCCAAATGATGTATATATTTGGATGGGTTGATTGTGGGTTGGTTAGTATTTTAGGCCTTAAAATTCATTGGTGAAGTGGTATTTTGGTTCTAGCTAAGATTAGGACTCGACATTTAGCTTAGTGTCAGAAAATAATGTAAGCGACGTGGTTTATGTGTTTAGGCCGTAAAACACAAGGTTTGTTATGTTGGGCCATAAAACATAACGGTTTTGGTTGTACCCGAAGAAGGACTCGACATCTAGCTTAGTGTCGGAAAATAATGTAAGCATGAGTATAAGGTTTTCTCCGCCGAAAGGGAGCTTGTTGATTAGTGAAGTAACTCTCGAGTTGGATACCCAAGGAGTGGAGTAGGGCGAAGAGGAGCTTCGTGACCGAACCACTATAAATCACCGTGTCGGTTTGCATTTTCTTTTACCTTTCGCTTTACATATTTTTTTACATTTACCGCTTTACTTTTATACTTGCATTGTGCTCATGATTGTGTGAATGGTTGTGTAGATCTTGTTAGTTATGGTTGTGTAGCTCTTTGTACTATATATTGTGAATGTGGTTATATTGTTAGAATATGCGTTATCTATTATAAACCTATTATCGTCACTTCTCATATTGCGTCAAACTTGATCGGGTAATTGATATAAAAGATCTAGTCCGAAAACCTCTTCTGGTGGCGGTCCCATAACTCAGGACGTGCCCCATGATATACTTAGCCTGGCCCCTATATATATGGGGACGCGGTTAGAAGATGTGATGTAATATTTGATCTTATGTTTTAAATGAAAACCTATTCACCTCCTCCCCCCCCCCCCGCCCCCCCTCCCTCTATGGTTTCCACAATTGGTATCAGAGCGAGGTCGCTCTAGTTTTCAAAACAAATAGTTTTTAAAATAGAGTACGATACATGTATCAAATTACCCATGAAGGGGGACTAAATATGGAAAGTGTTTTGTTGTTTGATTCGTACTAGTTTTGTTATTAATTATACTTCTTTATACTAGCTTGAAGGACAATTTTCTAAAGAACATGGATCAGGTGTCAATTATGTTCTGTTAGTCGTTAAGAGTAGGAATGATGTCTAAAACAGAAAAAATTATGTGCTGGAACAACTTTTTTAAGTTCCTATGTTCTACTGTTAAGTTACAGAATAATTTTGAACAAAAAAAAAGTGTTTTGGGGTCCTGGTGGCGGTCCCATAAATGTTCGGGCGGCCCCCAAATATATCTGGGGGTCGTCACCTTTATGGGGGCCGCCTGTCTGTTTCGTCAGTTTTTTAGCAAACTTTGAAAAATCATAAAAAATTAACTGTTAGTCCGTAGAAGTCGTGCCACCCGCCATTTCGAAGATAATCGGGTCTAGTTTCATTTAAAAATACTTCCAAGTCTTTATTCTAAACTTAAGTGACGGTCAGAAATGAAAAAAATACGTTTTTGTCGAGCAAAACTATATGTTTAGGTTTGACGTGAACTTGTAGTTTACCTTTTTCTTTCAAGTTCTGGCATTACTTGTCAATTATCTTGAAAAACATTGATATGATTAATTTTTAAAATGGGGAGGAAAAAACTATTTTTGTTTTTAAATTAAAATTCAAGCTATGTATACATAGTTATATCTAATACACAAAACGGACGAGAATATCCTAATGTGTATGCTAGTTGATTATGGTGTTTAAATTTTGCTTTCAACTCTTGTTAATAGTATTAATTATAGTATCATACTATTTGTAATTGAGTAATTATATATTTAAACACATTTTCTATGTATGCTATTTATATGTTACTAGTTTGTGCATTGCATATAGGCATAGATCACTATATTTACAAGTGTTACATAAACATCTTGTAGATTATTTTGAGTGTAGTAACCCATTTAGAAACGAGAGTTAAATAGTTTGTCAAGTGTGTGGAAAAATAATGTCCTAAGATAATATGTTAAAATCCGTCACTAAAATATTTCTAACACATAACTCTCTTCCAACAAGATGTCTAAATATTTTCATCATCTTGCTTTGTTTGACCTTGGGTTGGTTAAACAAAAGAAAATATCATATTAATACATTAGTATTTAAGTAAAGAATTGTAATTTTTTTTTGTTAAACTGTTGCTTATTGTTGTATCTGTTCTAACAACACAACACACTAATTATATTACTTTTTTATAAACATATAGTATTTTACAAAATATGTGTTTTGTATTAAAATGGTTAGAAAAATCATTCATACACTAATAAAATGTCAAAAACTATGCATACGATGCATAACAACAAATAGTTTTTCGCACAAGCAAAATATATGACAATCTTGAAGTAAGAAATTAACTTGTCATTATTCATCAACCTCACACTTACAACTAGTCTTAGGATTAATGGAACACACTATGAAAATCTTTATTTGTCTTCTTTTAAAAGAGTGTTCGTGAGGGTCAAGAAAGATTTCGAATATATATCAACTCATTATTCAAACTATGATTGATATTATTATCGAATCTAATTGACAAGTTTTTGAGTATGGACAAGAAATTGGATTCTTATTTGTCTAGCTTTGAGATTATATCAAAATGTAACAAGATATATTATTTAAAATACATTCCCCAATCTACACTCGAAGTGATATGAAAATAACGACATCTTTTTTTAAGACGACTAAGATTATGCATCGTACTCATAACTCCACACTTGTGTAGATGAATGTTCATATTGGTTAATTGTCAATTGGTTATGTTCCAAATATTGGCCAAATATATGCATTAAAATACAAATGAGAGTGGGATTGACGACTTGAATGTCTTGTCTAAAATATTCAAGTAATTTATCTTGCAATGCAATTGGTAAAGTCGTCATCTCCAAAAAGCCAAACATGAGCAAATGCACAACATATGTAACCTTGCTCAAATAATTCAAAAGCACAACTCAAAACTTAAATTATTTTATCATCAAAACTTTCTCTTACTTAACCAAATAAGTATAATATTTCTTCTTCACCAAATGAGAACCCTTTAACCATCTAAGGTTAGGACTAGGAATAATTGAACATATTCCTCAAACCAATATCGTGCTTTCTTTCAATAAGTGATCGTAAGAGGATTTCAAATATGAAGATGATTATTATTCAAACGATAATCAATCTCACTATTCAATCCAATTACAAATTTGGAATATGAACATGAAATCGAGATTAGGATTTATCTAGATCACGGAAATATCAATCAAATGACCATAGATATTTTTCCGTGTCTACATGTTTAACCATCCTCGGTTATTACATGAAATCACGAAGTCGATTGCAAGACAACAAGATTAGTCATCAAATTGCAATTCACACTTGCAATGAAGATGTTTCATTGAGTCTAAAGTGTTCAAAATGGTTGTTGTTATTAGCTATGGTCAAATTATACATGCTAAACTTAACACACTCTAAGTAGGATTGACGACTTATGAATTTCCATCGGGAAACTCATAAGTACTCCAACTTGATAAGCAAGTCTTGGATGTCATTTCCAAAAACTCAAACCAAGAACCCTTATAACTTATATAAGCTTCTCCTAATAACTGAATTTCAACACCATCTCTGAAATAATAATAATAAAAAAAATGATCATTGCCTAAATTTGGCACTTCCACGGATCGATGGATCCTTCGTCCTAAATTCATCTTTGGTTTAGGTAGATCCGCCCTATGGCATTAGATTTAAACATCTTCTTCTTGTAAATCTCTTGCTTAGAAGTCTAATATAGATGTAACTAAACTTTAGTAAATCGTCATTATTTCTACAAAGAAACAAACACAAGATCTATTGAGGTAAATAACCTTAATTGGATTTCTTTCATAAAAGACATGCAAAGGTGCATTCTTTGAACACTCTCAATATAGAGCATTACACATTGTCACTTTTAAGCATACTCTTAGGTCCTGGATGACTCATTCTTTATTATAGCTACAACAACTTGCTTGCTCTATCATTTAACCCTAGAATTCCACACATATTGATTAGGATTATGTGAACCGAAATTAAAGTACATTTAGTTGAGTATAGTAGGCCCTTGTATGAATAGACAATACAAATTTATCTTTGCTACACTTCATTAGCAAATATAGGATTTCTATTTTGTCTACATGTGAAGAACTACTGGAGAATCATATTGCACGAGAAATTCAATTTGACCTACGTTGAATTACTTTCCAAGAGTGAAGTTGGTTCGTGTTATAAACCCATAAAGGTCGTGTTTACCTATATTGGCACCCTAGTGCTGTCTATATTCATTCTCCTAATTTGATTTAAATGGCTGTTCTTAAATATGCTAATGATAGTACTACATCGGATAGACTTTGTATTTAATTAGAGGACACACTAAGCAAAGTAAAAAATTAGGGTTATCCTTAAGTCAATCTAGACTCATGCATTTAACATATGTGCTTTGAAGTTTCTTGATGATACGTGCTCTCATGTAATGCAATTATATGCTTTCATGTTTATCTTAATGCTCAATGTTTATTTGCTTAACTATTGAATGCATGTCTGTTGTAAAAGCGTTTGCTTTTTTTTCTAGCAATTTAGATAAAGTATTCCTTAGTTTATCTAAATAAACGCATGCTCCTAAATTGTAATGCTAACATATTTTACATACGATTACATTTAAATATTATTTTGTTTGTCGCATCATCTTACATGATCTTAAATGTATTTTTGCACCTACTCTATGGAAGGTTAACGTTGACAAAGAAGGTTTAGATGTCATATTAGTCTTAACATTAATCTGATGATTATTGTGTCGTATGCAATGCTTAGATAAAAAAAAAAAAAAAGCCCCTTGCATGCTTATATCTATATGCCTTCTTATACATCTATGTATATATTTTCTCACACTAGAATATCTTTTTTCGCATTCGTGTCACTAATCTAAATTTTCAAAAGAGTCACAAAATGGTCTTAAATCTCCTAGAGTCTTCCGTCACACATTTCCTTAATCATCATCTCCCTCTCTTCTAAATAATCCACTCTTTGTCACGGAAAAGTTAGATGCAAATCTAATACCCTTCCAAGTAGGTTTGAAAATTAATTTATTTATCCCGCGAAATATTCAAAGTATCTTTAACTTGAAAATCGTAAACGGTTAAAGGTCATTTCCGAAAAAATCCTCTATCAAGCATTTTAACATCATTAGTTTAAACGGCTCTCCATTTCGCTTTTGACGAAATATTCTTTCTCTTTCCCGAAATTCTTTCTCTTTGACGAAAAAAAATATTTCTTCGTCGATGAAACATTCTTTCTCTTCGACGAAAACACTCTTTGTCTTCCGATCACACCTATTTCTTCTCACTCAACCACGCTCTTCAACCATAGAGATGGCTAATCTTTTCCTCCACTTTTCTCTACAACCTTTAAGACAAACGTATACTCGAGTGATATTATTTTGTGATTATTTATGAATATTCGCAATGCTCGAGAAGAGCTACATAACTCTGTGAGTGTAGTTTATCGTATGTCAACCACCATCCGTCTTGACATTGTCAAGCTCGTCACCACCATCTTCGTTTGTTTTCTTCAAGATGGGTTAAGATTGCATTCAATAGTATTCTTCAGTATTGACTCTGACTTTGGCCTTGATTTTGCACAGTCTTTTCCATTCCATGCTCAGTTTTGTCATTTTGGCTTGGTTTTTTGTCTTTTTGATGATATCCACTTCCTGCACAATACAAATGCAAAACAAACATATATTTGGCAGTTTTTTGTCTGTTTTTGGTCATTTAAGCTCGTTTTTAGAGGTAAAAGATATGTGTAATTAAGCACTTATCAATTATCTTCGTCAAGGTTTAGGAATGATGGAACACATTCCATAAATCATTCTCTTCTTTTCTTCTAGTTTTGATTTTGGTATGTGTTCCATTCCGTGTTGTGACAACTTATTTACTTCCTCCGAAGTATTTTAAGCATTTTTAATTGGCGAAATGCAAATTAAAATATTACTCCTCTCATAAAAATTTTCAAGTCCTTAACTCCTCTCCTGTTGGCGTTCTGGTGGGCCCCAGACCTATTCTGGCAGCCCCCAGATATATCTAGGACCGAAGGCAGCAAGCTTGTAATACCGTTCATTCTTTTCTAAATCCATAACCAAACACTTTCTCTCTTCTGCTACGAGCTAATGTCTACTCTACACCCAAACCTATGCCTAATATATATCTAAAGATCAATGGGTCATCCTCATATCCCAATTCTCATAAGCATTGTTGCTTATGGTGTCAATTTTCAAGTGAATTTCATAATGAAATGCGTCTCATTATCAAACACAATCCTTACAATTTCCATACTCACAAATCCCCTCAAACCTTGGTCCTTACATCTCGCATACGTCTTGTCTCAATTCTAATAGTCTCTTCTCTTCTATAGATGATTCTTCTCACTTTCAATAATCTTCTCACTTCAAATAGCCTTTCTACCTCTAACGTTTCTTCTCTCTTCTAAGCGTTCCTTTTCACTTCAAATAAGTCTCCTCACCTCTAATGTTTCTTCCCACTCCTAAATGTTTCTCCTCTCTTCTAATAGTCTTATTACTATTCAAATTCCTCCTTTATCTCTTGACAACTTAATTATTTCATTCAAAATATTCAAGTAAATTGCGAAATGCAAATGTCACTCCTTCGCCAAACTTTCCACTTTCTAGAAAGTGAAGAACATAAAGAAGATATTCAATCTTCAAGTGTTATTGAGTCGCCACATTGTTGAGTCTCTCATTACTCTTCCACCATGAAAGAATTACCACCTCATCTCACATACCCTGGTATCATTTCACATACCCACCTTTGTTCCTCAACATTGTCAACCAACAAAACACCAAACAAACCTTTGAATTCCCAATCATCCACCTTTGTCTCGATAGGATCATATGCACATCAATTGTTAGTGCAAATGATATATCAATCTTTTCTATCAACCTCTCGTCAACACGTTCCTTCTTTAGTATCGCTCATCCTTTCTCACTTTTCGGCTCTATGGAATCATTTTCATTCACATCCAAGAGCACATCGTCTCCATCCTCGTCTTATTTTTCTTTTTATCCTTTTAAAGTATATATTTTTTTGACATATTTCGCCAAGATATTAAGTGTCATTCGTCTACTTTTAAAAGGTCATTCTCATAATATTTTTGTGTAAATCAATAAACGAATCCCATTCACGTTTATTAAAAGTCAGTCTAATCTTTCTCCGTAAACATACGTCTTGAGTCTTTTAATTATATCATTTAGATTGTTGTTTTTAAAATAATGATTGCATGTGTCTAGCTTCTAACTTTCTTTTAAAGTGTCATACTCTAGAATACTAACCCCTAAAATGCATGTCTAGTTCCTCGCTAAGATCTTGCTATATTTATATGTGCACTTTGTAGAAACTGAAGATACAATGCAAAATATTATTGAATTGATTAATAAACTAAGATAATACAACGGGTATTTATAAGACAAATAAAAGATAAAACCCTAAACAATAATTGGGCCTAAACAAGTGGGCCGGGCCAATAGGCTTTTATTATCTAACACCCCCTCTCAAACTAACAATGCTACATTAAGAGTTTGACAAGAAAACTTCGAAAATCGAACAAATGCTTGCAGACAGGCAACAACAGAGAGATCCGAACAGCGATAGACGAAGAGCAACAGATAAATACTGATTCAGCAAAGAGGTCCGAACAGAGGTAGACGAAGAGCAGATCAAGCAGACAGATCAGGCAGGTGCATAGCACAGAATCACATAAATACAGAGATGAACGAGAGCAGACAGATCAGATCAGGCAGGTGCATAGCACAAGATCACATAAATACAGAGATGAACGAGAGCAGACAACAGATTCAGACAGACATTAGATAGCATATCCAGACAGTAGCAGACAACAGTAGATTCAGACCGCACCGCAGACAACAAACATAAACAACCAGACAATATTCGATGCAGAATTAAGCAAGAGCAGACGAAACCAGACGGATGCAGAACCAGATGTAACCAACATAACCACGCAACCAGAACCATTCAATACCAATACCGATACCAATACCAATCAAACCTGGTGCAAATACCAAATACAGATACCAATACCGATCTCAATACTAATACTGATACCAATACCAATACCGATCAAAACCAAATGCATAAACAAAGATATACAATGCAGATCCACAACTGAATTGCAGAGCCAATTTTTATTTTTTATATATATTTTTTACGGTATTCCTATAATCCAAACGAACTAATAACATTCACTTATCTAATGATGATGGCCATATTCCATTGTTTACCACTAATCTATATTTATTATCAATCCATCTCCACCAGTCTCATCTTTAAATATTACCCACTAATTCAACTAAAATATGACCATACTAATCTAATCAAAACTTGAACAAAAAAGCAGTTTCATATATCAAGCACACGGACCAAAGAATACTTACTTCAACAGTTAACATCAACATGTTTTGACCA
>BQNB010142737.1:0-17092 GCA_026074375.1 Tanacetum coccineum | reverse complement strand
TTTCTTTATTGGGCTTGGGTTCAAGTTCTTGTGATTTTACAAAATTGATTTGTTTAGTCCCACTTGTTGATGCTTCGGCCGAATTAATCTTAGACCCAATTTGTCTCCGGATGGTTTTTGAAAACTTAATGTTAAAAATAAAGAAATAATCTACTTGTAGCACTATTATAAAGTGCAGGGACTAGAAGTGCTAAGTTAGAAAAGTTTAATAAGAATAGCTGAGGTTAACAACTTCATTTAATCAAAAGGCAAGTTAGGTAATTCTCTCTCTAAACACACACACTAATTACACCTTAATCTTCACACACTAATCATCAATCAAGATCTATTGGTTAATATGTGGTATCAAGAGCCAATGATTGTAGATTAGTGTTTAATTTTAGTGTTTGATTGTGTTAGAGATTGAGGATTTGCTTATTTTTTTGCTTATTGAGCTTATTCGGTTAGCATTGCTTATTTCGCGAATTTTTTTTGCTTAATATCATGCTTATTTGATTAAAATTGAAATTCGATCTTTATGTTTTGCTTATTGAGCTTATTTCGTGCTTATCAGGTTATTTTCAGCTTATTTCGATGGTTTATTGTGCTTATTCTGTGACTATTAGCTAATTTTCATGCTTATTGTAAATCTACGCTTATTTCGTGTGCTTATTGATTTCTTCGAGCTTATTTTTGTGTCAGCTTATTCGAGTGCTTATTGCTTATTCAGATTGCTTATTAGCTTATTCCGTCCAGATTAGGTTAATTCGTGCTTATCAGGTTTATCAGTTTGCTTATTTTGTGTGCTAAAAAGTCAAATCTGCTTATTTTGCGTTTATTTTCGTGCTTATCTGCAAACTGTTATTTTTTTTAGATCTTTTTTGTTGTAACTGTTTTTTTTTCTAAAAGTTGTTGTAATTTTTTTTCCAAAAGTTGGTTGTTGTAACACATCTGTAACAAAATTGTAACTGATTTGACCGATTTTTTGTTCAAACTCAAAGACGCGCTTTTGGGGAGACGCGTTTTCTGGAAATCATAGAAGGAACCGATCTATCTACAAATCATATGGAACCGAACAAGTCAATCGATCCAGCTCACCGAACGAGTTGACCGAACGAGATCACCTTACAAGTTAACCGATCTAACTTTGAAGACAACCGATCGAGACAACCGAACGAGTCAACCGATCTAGATCACCGATCGAGACAACCGATCTAACCATTTTTTAAAACAAAACTATACAATTTTTTTTTAAAATCAAATCTAAACACATAACAAAAAGAAGTTATCCCAAAATCTTTAATCATACAAAAATAAAATCGCAAGCATATTTATCACGTTATTCAGTTTGTTCACGTTTGGTTCCAACCTTCAAAGATTATATGATTGTGAACAAAATTTCATCATAGATCTATTTTAAAGCAAAGCTTCATTTGTTAAATATTCGACCCACAAGCCAAGAACAACAACAAAATTGTTGTGTCTCAGTTTTTGTTTCGATTCATAAACGAAAAGGAAAATCAAAAGATCTCAGATTTGTTCATGAAAAACACAAATCTTTAAAAGATTTTTCGTGTTTAAACATTTGAACAAGAGTGTTCATTCCTTTCATTTGTTTCGATTTCCAAGAAATAGAAAAACAAGAAAGATCAAAACTTACCCGTGACAACTGTTCTTCATAGGTCTTCCATCTAAAAAGTTTTTTTGTGATTCGAGTGTGATTAAAAAAAACAAAAAAACAAAAAAAACAGCAGAGAGATGTATTGTGTTCATGTGTTTAACTCGTGTCAAATGTAGGTGAGATTTGTTTTCTGTGAGAAGAGAGTGTTTGTGTCGGCGTTTGATACAAGTGTGTGGGATCTGTCTTTGAGAGAAGAGAGGCGAGTGTATAATGAGAGTTAGGTTTAGGGTTGTCAAGTGAGTATTATATATCGTGGGCTATGTTGTAAAAAGGGCCGGATACTTCATATTTTTTTAAGACGATCAAATATTTTAGATGAATGGTGGGCTGACAAAATTGCTCGTGAATTTGGATCCGATTTATATCAATTTGTTGAGTTTTAAATTGTCTAGTAAGCTGAGTTTTGCATTGTGTGTTGTGGTCAACTATCAAGTGTGCAATAAGAGAGCTCAATTTTTTTTTCATAGTTTAACAGCTTTGTGTGTGGTTTAATAATCCGAAAGTGATTAATAATATTTTGGGTTGATTTTTTTTTGGGATTATTTTTGTCTACGTTTTTAATTGAGCTTAAATAATTTTTTAGTAGAAATATTTTTTTAGTAGAGACAATTGTTTTAGTAAGTAGTGTTGTTCATAATAATAAAAAAAAATTTAAATAAATAAATTAATAAAAATAAATAAAATAAAATTTTTTGTTAACATTTTGTGTTAGATATTTTTTTAGTGATAATTTTTTTTAGTCTACGGATTTTTTTTTCTTTCTTGCGAATTAAATAATTTTTGTTTGCGCAAGTTAGTTAGTTAGTTCGTGGTGATTAATTGAGCGAGCTTGTTCGGATTATTCGTTGAGCCTCGGGATTTTTGTTCAAGACAAGATGAGTCGAGACGTAATTACAGTTGGTTCGACAATGCGGATTCCGTTGTTATATCGGGGTAATCTGAAGAACAACTTAAAGCTGCTGAAGTACTTGTTGCTATTTCTAGCCCAAGAGTAAATGGCTACTTGGTAAAGGCTCATAAAAACCATTTGCGTTGCTGAGAAGACATGTTGCTGAGAAGAACAATCTGTTTGATGCAAAGACAAAGATTTTTGAAGAAATGTTTATGTTCAAGATAAGAGGTTTTCAGTTCAAGATACTAAAACAGATTGTGTACAAGATACTGCTCAAAGGATGAGGATTGAAGGCAAGTACTGCTTAAATGACAAGATAGACTGATGCTTAATAAAGAAGACCAACTATCAAGAAACTTGAAGTCAAGCAAGTAGAATTCAAGTTAGGGGAGGATTGTTGGGAAATACAAGTCAAAAGGTCAAAGTTCTGCCACGAAAAAGTCAAAGTACTGCTAAATGAAAGATCAAAGTACTGCTAAGTAGAAAGTCAAGGTACTGCCAGTCAAAGATCGAAGTACTGCCGTGGATATAGGAACTATAAAGTTTAAACGGTTGTTTTAGCATTTATCTTGTAACAGTTATTAGTGATAAGTATCAATTAGTGTTTATGATATACAAGGACTGTACATCTACTAGAGGTTATCCTTATGTTTATAAAAGGATCTCTAGGAAGATATTAGAATATAGAACAAACATAGAAAAACACGAAGTTAAGAATTATTAGTATTGTATTAGGGATCTGCAATTTAGGCAGATTCAAAAGGTTTATAAAAGAAATCGTTTGAGAAACTACTGTGTGTTCTTCATAAGTACTGCCAACTAGATTCCGCATAGTTGACAGTATATCAGTGTTTCATTAAGGAATATCGATCCTACAAAGAACTTCTTTAGCTTCTTCATCAGCAAAAAAGAAACAAGAGTATGTAAAGTCAGAAGAAAAGAAAGAGGATAAGAAAGCTGATGAGAAGAAAAGGGATATGAGCAAAGTTAAGTGCTATAATTGCAAGAAGGAAGGACATTTTGCCAAAGACTGCAAGAAAGCAAAGGTCAAAGACTATAACTACTATAAGACAAATGTGTTGCTAGCTAAGAAAGATAGTGATGATCAAGTACTTCTTGCTAAGGACCAAGCTTGGATGGAGTCTAGTAGTGATTCAGATCAAGAAATCAATGCAAATATGGTCTTCATGGCTAAAATGGAAAAGGTTCTTTCAGATTCAGAGGAAAGTTCATCATCTGCAGAAGAAACCATTGCTAAGGTATCTTATTACACATCTAATTTTGAAAGTGAATCTGAATATGAAACTTCAGAATATTATGATAACTCTACTAATTATGGTTTATTTGTGAATAATGATGATGATCAAGAAAATTTTCATGATGCAATTGAATCTTCTAGTGAAAATTTTAATGAAAATCATATTGTATCTCAAACAGATCATGATCAGTCAGAAGTTGATCATAATGATTATGAAGACAAAGATCATTTAGTTGATAAATTGATTAAGAAGTTTAACCACAAGATTGCTAAATGTCAGAAACGTATTGAGAAAGCGAATCAACAAAGCAAAGATTTAGAAAATCAAAACAAGGATTTACAAGATAAATATGATGTTTTGAAGAATCAAGTAAACACTTTTGAGGAGAAAAACAATGAATTTAATAAACAAATAAAAGTGTTGAACGAAATGAATGTTGATTTGCTTGCTCAAACGGAAGTTTTGCTAGATCAACTTAAAGTCAAACATGTTGTGATTGATACTCACACTGAATGCCAAGCACAATATGCAAAACTTGAGGAAGAAAGATATCAATATATGATTAGATATTCTGCTCTTTGTGATAATGATAAACAACATAGGAAAAAGATTGATGAACAAGAGATTTTATTTGATAAGATGAGTCGTCAGTTAGTTGAGATGAATAATAATGTACTAAGGCTTCAAGAGAAAATTTTAGAAAAAGAAACGAAAATTTTAGAATTGGAAGAGTGTGTGCGTAACAAGGATTTAGAAATTGAAAAGTGTTTGGAAAGATTGAATGATTGTGAAAACAAACTTCATAAAATCGGACAAACGAGTCAGACAATACATATGATCATGCCTTCTAAGGATAAAATGTATAATGGTCGAAAAGGAATAGGTTTTGAAAATCCAAGTTATTTTTGTAAAGCAAAAGATTTGAGACCTAGTCTTTACGATGAGAGGGTTATTGGTCTAGGGTATACTCCGATGTTTCTCACTCATTCGAATGAAGCTTTGGAAATTGAGAAATTTAAAAGAGCAAGAGAGAATAAAATTGAGTTTGCATATGATTATGGAAATCTGAATGCAAGTTATGTGAATGAAAAGATAAATTTTTCGGATGATTATTTTCAAGAGATAATAAATCCAGATTTTGAAAAGATTGATTCTCCGTTTCAGCAAACAAGTTCACTCAAACCATATGTTCCAACAGTGATTTTAGAAAAGATCATAATTGAGTTAGAAGAAGAAGTACTGAGTCTTTTGGAAAAAGAAAAAGAAAATTTGGAAATAATTGAGTCTTTGAAATCAAAAGGTTCTGAGTCAAGTGCAAATGCAATTTCTGAATCAGAAAATCAAAGTGAACATGATTGTCATGTAGTTGAAAAAGGTTGTGACAATTTGGAGAATTCAAAAGTGATTGCTCCAGGAATGTTTAAAATAAATGTGTCACAAAGTGTTTCAACAATTTTAGCGTATAAAACGTCTTGTGCTTCAAATAATGTTGAAAATAAAACAAAAAGAAAAAGACGTAAGAGAGCATCATCAAAACAAAATGACAAACAAGTGAATAATGATGTATTGCGTGCTAATAGAGATTTTGTTCATTTTTCAGATTTAGACACTTTAAGTAGTGTTAGAAGACCTAAGCATAGCAGTGTTATTTGGAAGAAGAAAGGGTCGTCTAATACTTCTAATGTTGATTTGTCTTCTGTTAGTCATTCAAAATTGAACAAAGATGTTAAGCGATATTCTCGCAAAGACTTGTTGTTATGTAATAATTCTCATCATGTAGACACTATCAGTGCTTATGCTTGTAATGATTCTATGAATGTTTCTTACAATTCTAGATTGTATGCTTCTTCTGATGTGAATGATTTGTTTGTTTTTGATGATATAAGTATTAGAAAATCTTAAGTTAGCAAGATGCCTTTTAGGAAAAAGCCTCGTGATTCTTTAAGTGTGCATTCTAGGAGTAATTCGAATAAATCTTTACCTAGAACTGTGTTTAGGTGGCTTCTTAAAATGCAACCGTTAGCTGAACCCGTAGCTAAATGGATTCCCAAAGTCAAGCATCAAATAGATAAAATTTCTAAGACACCTAACTCATCGGGACCCATTCTCAAATGGGTACCCAAAGTTTGTTGAATGTCTTTGGTGTTTTATTTATTGCAGATTGTCCAGATTTGTCATTGGATCATTGATTCGGGATGTTCAAAGCATATGATGGGTAATCGTGCTCTTTTGACAAACTTTGTGGAAAAGTTTTTTGGAATGGTTCGCTTTGGCAATAATGATTTTGCGGTGATTGCTGGCTATGGAGATGTAATTATTGGATCAATGACGATTAATAAAGTTTAATATGTCGAAGGTTTAGGACATAACTTATTTAGCGTTGGACAATTTTATGAAAAGGGTCTTGATGTCGCCTTTCGAAAGTCTACATGTTTTGTTCCAAACGAAGATGGTGTAGATTTGCTTACCGATGATCGTTCGTCGAATTTGCATATTTTCGCTCTTAACTAAATCACTTCAAATTCGTCGGCTTATCTCCTAGCAAATGCTTCTTCTTCGCAATCTTAGTTGTGGCATCAACGTCTTTCTCATCTGAATTTCACCACAATCAATAACCTTGTGAAAAACAATCTTGTTCGAGGTCTTTCTACGATGAAATTCAAAAAATACCATTTGTGTTCCGCTTGTGAGCAAGGGAAGATTCATCGGAAACATCACAATTCTAAAACGGCTTTTGCTTCGAATAAGCCACTATATCTTCTTCATATGGATTTGTGTGGTCTGATGCGCGATGAAAGTATTAAAGGAAAGCGATATGTGTTAGTTGTTGTCGATGATTATTCACAGTACACATGGGTATTCTTTCTTCATTCAAAAGATGAAGCTTCAGAAGTGATCATTTCATTCATCAAGAAAACCCAAGTGAATCTTCAACTTCAAGTTCAGCGTGTTTGAACTGATAATGGTACTGAGTTTAAGAACAAAAATCTTGCTAAGTTCTTTGATGAGGTCGGAATTACTCAATAATTTTCTGCTGCAAGAACACCACAGCAAAATGGTGTCGTGAAAAGGAGGAATCGAACCTTAGTCGAAGCTGCAAGAACAATGCTTACTTTTGCAAACCTACCATTATTTCTTTGGGCTGAAGCCATTGCAATAGCTTGCTTTACACAAAATTGTTCGATTATTCATAAACATTTTGATAAAAGTCCTTATGAGCTCATCAATAAGAGAAAACCAAACATCAAGTTCTTTTATGTGTTCGATTGCAGATGTTATCTTCTCAATGATTGTTAGAAAGCTCAAGGAAAAGGAATATATTGGAGTTTTGTGGATATTCAAACAGATCTGCCTGCATTAAGAGTTACAATAAACGAACTCGAAAGATTCACGAGGCGTGAATGTGAATTTTTTTCGATGATGATTTCAGAAATGGATTCTAAACAATTCAGTTTAGAACCCGATTATCTAATTTAAACGAAACGAGAAAATCTTCAAATCCAATGGTTTCACAAGTTTTAGAAATTTCAAAGAAAAATTTGGAAGATTTATTTCACAATTTTTACGATGAGTATTTTGATTCTTCAAAGATAACAAAATCTCCGACAACAAATGTTGAAACTTCCAACAACGAAATTCTTTCGCACGAAGGAGAAGTTTGTCATGAGGTTTCTGAATCATTTCAAGAGGAATCTTCTTCATCTTCATAGAATGATGACGGTTAACAAAGTTCAGAAGAAGTAATGGTTCCTCCAACAAATACTCAATCAATTTCAAATAACATGGTTCCTAATGTGAATGAAACAAGTTCGTCACACAATGTGTTTAATGAACGATTAGAAGATGCTTATTTTAATGCAAGTGCGACGTTCCATGATCCTTCCAATGTTCATACGTTCTATCAACCTTACCTACATGAGAAAAAGTAGACTAAGGATCATCCACTTCATAAAATAATTGGTGAAGTCAAGTGTTTGTACAAGAGGACAAATAGCAAATTCATGTTTGTTTTCATGTTTGCTAAGTAGTATTGAGCCTGCTAACGAAGCTGAAGCTTTGAAAGATGCTGATTGGGTCAGTGCAATGCAAGAAGAACTCGATCAATTTGCAAGATTGAAAATTTAGAGATTAGTTCCTCGACCCAAAGGCAAGACTATCATCAATACCAAATGGATTTTCAAGAATAAGAAAGATGAAAGTAGTTTGGTTATTCGAAACAAAGCAAGGCTTGTCGCTCAAGGATATTGTCAACAAGAAGACATTAATTATGATGAGACGTTTGCTCTAGTTGCTCGAATTAAGGCTATATGCTTATTTCTTGCATATGCTACTCATAAGGATTTCACGGTCTTTTAGATGGATGTAAAGATGGCATTTCTCAATGGAATTCTTAAAGAGGAAGTGTATGTTGGTCAACCTTTAGGTTTTGTCAGCAAACAGTATCCAGATCATGTGTATGCTCTCGACAAAGCTTTGTATGGTTTGAAACAAGCACCTCGGGCATGGTACGCCATTTTTTCAAAGTTCTTGATCGACATCAATTTCCAAAAAGGTTCAATTGATCCTACTCTTTTCATTAAAAATAAGGGTAAACATATAATGCTAATTCAAATATATGTTGATGACATTATATTTGGCTCAACGAATCCAAAATATTGCACAAAATTTTTAGATTTAATGGTAAAACGTTTTGAAATGAGTATGATGGGAGAAATGAAATTCTTTCTCGGGCTTCAAGTAAATCAATTTTCAAATGGGATTTTCATAAATCAATCCAAATACATTCTTGATATTTTGAAAAGATTTGGAATGGAAAATTGTGATACGGTTCCCACTCCCATGGTTGAACAAGCTAAACTCAAACTTGATTTAGTTAGAAAACCAGTTGATCATACTGATTATCGTAGCATGATTGGATTGTTGATGTATCTTACTTCAAGTAGGCCAGATATAATGTTTGCAACATGTATGTGTGCTAGATATCAAGCAAATCCAAATGAACATCACGTGTCAGCCGTCAAAAGGATCTTTTGATATCTCAAAAGGACTATTACTTTAGGCCTTTGGTATCCGAAAGATTCTGGCTTTGATCTAACTGCCTATTCATAAACACTGACCATAAATGCCAGGATGTCACTTAGATACGAAAAAGTACATCAGGTAGTGTTTAATTTTTTAGGTGACAAGTTGGTGTGTTGGTCGCAAAGAAGCAAAACTGTTTGTCCATTTCTACAGCCGAATCTGAATATGTTGCTGTTTCTGGCTGTTGTGCTCAAGGTATTGTGAGATGCGTACTCAATTGACTGCGATTAATGGCTTCTTCTACGACAAAGTACCGATTTACTGTGAATTCACAAATTGCGATTAGCAAACTCGTTAATCATAGAACAGGCACACCAATCGAACAAAACACATTGATGATGTATCATTTTAACAAGGAACATGATTGAAAAAGGAACAATAGAGTTATATTATCCCCTTGAGATTTTTATTCACACGAAGTCACTGCCTGAAGCCGCGATTTAAATTTTTTGTCGAGAAGTTGGGTATGATGAGTCGTGAAACATAAATTCTTTACCGCGAAATGTTTTTGTTAATAAAATTTAAAAAATACAAAAAGATTTTCTTTTATAAAATTTTAGAAAATACAAAAAGATTTTATTTTATAAAATTTTAGAAAATACAAAAATATTTTCTTTTGTAAAAAATTTTAGAAAAGACAAAAAGATTTACTTTTATACATAAAATTTAGAAAAATACAAAAAGATTTTTTTATATAAAATTTGATAAAGATTTCAAAAAGAATTTCTTTTATAAATTTTAAAAAAGACAAAAAGATTTTTTTATATACCAAATCTTTATAGAAAATACAAAAAAAATTAGTTTCTATAATGGCTTTCATACATATTCAGTATGAAACCCGAACTTCATTTGTTGTCTTGTGTACATATCAGTGCACAACCCGTGCTTTAAAGAAAAGAAAGTGTATGCATAAGTGCATTTATCTTTGAAAAAGAAGAGAAATCTTCTTTGACTTAGTCATTGATAAGTATTTTTCAATATCTTTATGTGGTACTTAAAAGATAAAGTCAAGTTGTCTAAAAAGTCAATGATCTCAAGTTGTTGCGTTACAATCGATTCGAATTTTAAAATGTGGTACTTTCAAGATAAAATCAATTTTAAAAGGTCTTCAAATCGATGTACTACTAATGTGAAAAAGTGTCTAACTAAATAAATGACTTAGCAAGTGCCACAACGAACTTATAGAACTCCCTTATAAAGGTTTTATCGAAGCTATGGTATTTTTTGAGGGGGAGTGTCCGTATATTTTGTTGAAGTGTCTATATGTTTTGTTGAAAAAAATTTTAGACAGTTAAGGAAATAGTAAATTGTTTACATTTCATCTTAACATATCTGTATTTTTGCGTTTTTAGCTTCGTGTTAAAAATGTTTATCGGCATATGTTAAGGGGGAGTGTCTTTACAATGATTGAAAACTTCCAAAGATCAAAATTTTTTTCTTCAAAATGATGTTAGTGAGAATGATAAAAAATAGAAAGAGAGATTTGTGAGAGAAAAATAGAAAGAGAGAAATGAGAAATCATATACTTGAAAAAATGAAAGTATATGTCATGTGCTTCAAAAGCAAGAACAACACATGAAAAGAAAAAGAGAAAAGTATGCAAGAAAAGAAATGTCACTGCATACGAAAACAGACATAGTAATTGTTCTACATTTTCTTGATATTATAAAAATCTCATGATACGATCTCAGATTTTCATCATGATTTTCACGGACATTCGTTCTAAAGGAATTATGTTTGGAATGTTGAATTGATTGCATGGTGGTGATATAGTATACCTCTCAAAATACGTCCTATGATCCTTCCATCCAGAAACCGGAAATGATCTACCCCGGAGTCTTCCTTCCAATTTAGGAAAGCTAGGTCTAGGTGATGGAGTTTGTGGTGCAAATCAACATATTTTGAATGCCAAAAGGACTTAAGGGATAAATCTTTGAATGAAAAAGAATGAATGAAAAATGATAAAAATGTCAAAAGTGACAAGAATATGATGAAGAAGAATAGAATGATAAAAAAAAGGTTAGAGTTGAAAAGTGAGAGGCTTATTAGAAAAGATGAAGGGTGTTTCTCCTAAACTAGGATAGAAACCGGGTTAACTCATAATATATCGGATTTTATTTGTTGAATTCTGGTATTGAAGTAGACATCAAGACCCAGGATTGCAGAAGCACAACCACCTTCTAAGCCACTCAAGTACTTCTCAAAAATTATTTGTTTCATTCTCATAGAGATTTAACGCATAATCTATCGACTTCTCATTTCGAGAATGTTGGTATTGAATAAAGGACATTCTGCTCTAGTCCTTACTTACTAAAAGTGCACACGAGTCTAGAGCCAATTTGATATTCAATAAAATATCTTTTAATACATAATAAGACGTTTTAAAAACATTCTAATAAACAAAAGTACAATGATATATGTCTTCTTAACATTTGCATGTCTTCGTGACAATGTCGGAACATTCTAGAGTGATACTATCAAATTGTATTCACAATGATTGAATGAAAATTCTACCAGTGCTAACATCATGCCAACGTTGAACTTAGGTCACTCATTTGAAAATGATTTCTAAATAATTCAAATAACGTTGAACTAGTAATCTATGTGATCTAGTGGTTATGTGTTTCCCAGGGTAAAACAACATTAAGTTCACGAGATATTGATTTGATCATATTTTTCAAATATTTCATCGGGAGTATTTTGAGATATTGGTTCTTCGCATCCTTATCATCGAGAAAATATGATCAAATCAATATCTCGATGATAAGGATGCGGAAATATGATCATAAAAACCAAATAAGCATGATGATAAGGATGCGAAGAATTATGATCATGAAAATCAATATCTCAAAATACTCAAAAAATATGATAACAAGGTATGAAAAATGTATGCCAAATAAGCAAGATGAAAGTGGAGTAATTTTGAAATAAATTGGATCAACCCGTGAGTCATCCCGTTTCAAAAGCGGAAATATAGGATCATGACAATCAATATCATAAAGTTTGATGTCTTCTTTGTGTTCTTCACTAAAGAGTAGAATAACTGGATCACTTGTAATGGATTATAAAACAAGTATAATGATCAAAGAATGTATGATAAAGAAAGAAAATAAATATGCAAGAAGAATGTTTGGAAAGGTTGAGTTCAAATGAAAATATTTGGCTCCTATTTCAAAACTACCAGCTCCACGGATCGACGGGTCCACCATACCGTGGATCCGTCTGCCTATTTGGTTGATTCGTTAGTTGTAATTAGCCGAACTTTTGTCTTTTAGTGGTTAACCATAAATCTTTACAAAATATTCTAATTATACTCAAATATTTGATTTAGTACATGTTTATAGAAGGAAAATATTTTTTAACATTAAACTGGAAAGATTTTCTAGATTTAAAAAGAAATGAAAAGATTATTTCCATATATGGTTAATCTCATTTTGTCTTATTCACTAATATAACTAGTTGTTAATTAATTAGGTGTGTAATTGAAATCAGTTGTTTAGTAAGCAAGCTTACATGGGTTTATGCAAATGATTAAACTAGTATGCAAGAAAAAAAATATTTTCTTTGATCATTAACTACGCTTTATAATGTCATATTCATACCTTAAGTAATTTGACGTCGGCACGTAAACTTACGACTAAATAACTTGTTTATATAAACTTTTACGTGGTATGACATTATATTTGGTATTATCAAAACTTGAAGATCATTTAATATAAATATCATTTTTACAAGAATATTTGTATTAACAATCTCACCATTTTTTATGATGACAGAATATAAAATCATATTACGTAAAAGTGTACTAAAATAAGTTTTTAGTAGTTGAGTTTACACCTCTTCTCCCTTTTTTGTCGAAGCAAAAAGTAGTAGAGAAAATATCATGAAGTTTACAACCATTCATGTCTCCCTTTTATTTGTACAACGGCAAAAGTAGTTGTTGTAGGCTCAGTATGCAAATGTTTTTTAGACGAATGCCAATAAAATATGCGCGTGACGATGTACAAAGTAATTAAATGATGACGTATTTATGAATTGCTCCCCTCTTGTATTCTCCTCTCTTCGTTTTGGGCATCAAGGAATCGAGCTATGGATGCGTCTACAATAAAACAAAGATATTAGACAACAAATATAAATCTACGTGACAACAACACTTACACATAAATTATATAACCATCAAAACACACCTGAACCACCAATAATCACGGCACAAATATAAATAATCTTAATCCCATTATAAAGGAAGAAACATAAAAGAAGCATACTAATAAGCTAAAAATAACAACAACGGAAAAATAAACTAAGAAGTAAAAATAAATAAGATTTTTCCCTATAATCCGAGGTGGTGGCGAAACAACGAGGTGTTTAGTGTGGGAAGTATGGTGGGTTGGATGAAGATCCAAGGTGGTGTTGGATGTAGGAAAACATATAGTTAACATGTTCCCTTAGCATGTGGATTTCATGCCTAGTTGTGCTACGGCATTGGCAAAACATGTTGTGAAGGTGTGGAAAATCGTTTGGATTTACTCAGAATGATTTGCGCAAATTAGAACCCTAGACTCAAAATAGTTAACTTGTTTATGTAAACTTTTACGTAGTATGACATTATATTTGTTATTATCAAAACTTTAAGATCATTAAATATAAATATCATTTTTACGCGAGTATTTGTATTAACAATCTCCCCCTTTTTGATGATGACAAAATATAAACTCATATTAATTAAAAGTGTACTAGGATGGAGAAACTAGCAAGGAATTATATCAACGAGATTGTAGCAAGGCACGGTGTGCCTATGTCTATCATATCCGACTTGAGTACGACTTACCATCCTCAGACCGATGGTCAGAGTGAGCGTACTATCCAAACATTGGAAGATATGCTCAAAGCATGTCCGATCGACTTCGATAGGAACTGGGATACCCACATACCGTTAGTCAAATTCTCTTACAATAATAGTTATCATTCGAGCGTTAAATGTGCTTCGTTTGAAGCATTGTATGAAAGAATATGTTGATCACCTGTTATTTGGTCAGTAGTTGGAGAAGGCAAGTTAATCAGACTAGAAATTGTACAAGAAACTACCGATAAGGTAATTTAGATCAAGTAAAGACTCAAGACGACAAGGGATCGCCAAAAGAGCTATGATGATAATCGACGCAAACCTATAGAGTTCAGCATCAGCGACAAAGTACTACTCAAGGTATCACCTTGGAAAGGCCTAATACGAATTGGCAAAAGAAGTAAGCTTGCACCAAGGTACGTAAGACCATTCAAAATTGTTGAACGAATTAGTCTTGTAGCTTATCGATTGAGACTACCGCAATTACTAAGTGGCATTCACGACGCGTTTCATGTGATAAATCTGTAGAAATGCCTAGCCGACGCAAACTTGCACATACCACTGGACGAGATCAAGATTGATAACAATTTACGTTTCATTGAACAGCCGATTGAAATCATGGGCCGTGAAGTCAAGAAGCTGAAGCAGAGCCGGATTCCCATCGTGAAGGTCCGATGGAATTCACGACGAGGACCAGAATAAACTTGGGAACGTGAAGACAAAATGAAGCGCAAGTACCTACAATTGTTCACAAAGGCTACGTCTTAGAACGAATGAACTGAATTTCGGGATGAAATTCCTCTTACCAGGGGGATAGTGTGACAATTGTCTATTTCAGGCCAGTAACTGATGACAAATCGTGACATCTTTGACTCGTCTAAATGTTTGTTGAGTCATTGTTTAAATGGTCATGTCATTTTGTGCTTAGATCTTTATTTTTAGGAACCCTTGTCTTGCGGACGTGCCTTCGACCTACGATTCTAATTAAACGTCATTAATGGTCAACAATATGCTCAGATCACTATAAGATAGTGTCACAACCCTTATTAATCTAACTAACTTGAACATTCCTTATTAGATATTACACATTAAGCTACATTTTACTTATATACACTTACACTTACACGTATACATTTACACAATTACACTTACACAATATATACAACATTATTACAAATGTATTTTCAATAATAAAATAATAATCCCCCCCCCCTCCTTATTTAAAGCTCCCAAAACTGGACCTCCCTAATCCACCTTCCCTTAAGCTAATCATACCTCACATCCATTTGCACCAATCACAACCTTTGTTTTCTCTTACACATTTTACTCCATCTATTTTTCCTAAACACTCAAGCACTCCTCACATCACATACACCTCATTATTTTTCGCAATCACTAGGCTTTTATTCTCTATCTCCCTTAAGCCAAACTCACCAAGAACACCATCATCATATTTTTTAGCAACAACTCAAGAAACTACCTTATTTGTGACCCTTTTGATCATCTACACCAACATCTAACCTTCAAAAACTTCAAAAGACATTTATTATAGTCAAGAACCAAAACCCCCTAATACATATATTTCATCTTTTTCTTGAAAGAGTTTTAGGTAAGTACGTGTGTAAGACAGACGACTTGTGGTCTATCTTGCCCCAAGAGCTCTCAACGATTTTATGAAATTCTTCTAGGTTATAAGATCCATCAATCCCAAGAGGATTTTTGTTAATCCAATCCAAAAGCTTTAATAACTTAAAAAAACTAATCCACCTTCCCTTAAGCTAATCATACCTCACATCCATTTGCACCAATCACAACCTTTGCTTCCCTTCACATATTTACTCCATCTCTTTTCCCTAAACACTCAAGCACTCCTCACATATACTAACCTCATTATTTTTCACACACACTAGGGCTTTTACTCTCCTTTCTCCTTAAGCTAAACTCACCAAGAACACCATCATCATATTTTTAGCAACAACTCAAGAAACTACCTTATTTGTGACCCTTTTGATCATCTACACAACCATCTACCTTCAAAAACTCAAAAAGAACCTTTAATATAGTCAAGAACCACAACCCCTAAGACATATTCGTCTTTTCTTGAAGAGTTTTAAGGTAAATACGGGTGTAAGACAGACGACTTGTGTCTATCTTGCACCCAAGAGCTCTCAAACACGATTTTATGAAATTCTTCTAGGTTTACAAGTCCATCAATCCCAAGAGGAATTTTTGTTAATCAATCCCAATACGCTTTAAAACTTAAAAAAACATAAAATGGATGAAAAAGTGACAGGAAACCTAAACACTTTGATGTTTGAAGCAAAGGGTTTTTAGATTTGTGCTTAAATCAAAAACATACATTTGGTCTTATCTCAAAAAGATATTCGTGTAATCCATGCATTAGGGTCAAATACTTTTTTGTAGAAAATGATTACACGATTCCAATTTATAACCGATGCCATTAATTATCTATACCCTAGTGACGTAACCCCAACATGCACCACACACATCTACGTCTATTCGCTTTTTGCAACATTGTCCAGTGTGATCGGTCATCAGAAAAATATACTCCCTCCATCTCATAATTATTGTCCACCGACAAAAACACACAGTTTAAGAAAAGCATCATTATTACAGCTTTCACTCTCTTACTTTTTGCACAATGATAATTTTACTCTTAACAACTAATTTATAATTTCTTTAAAGTTTATAATTTATCTCAAGTGAATGTGATATGATAAACTTAATATAACTTTACTATCTATTTTTGAAAGTTGACAATTAATTTGAGAAAAAAAAACATGGACTATAATTTTGTGACGGACACAGTAAAGCATAAAGCATAGGGAAATGGCACATTCAAAAGTGTAGCGGTCTTTAATACTCTACCATATAAATATGCTATACCATCATATAAAAGAATTAGAAAGACCAAGATTCCATTTATATAGAGAAACATAACTACTCTTTTGATTTAGATAAATAAATATCAGATTAACAAAAGCTAAAGTTGTCTAGTCAGACACTAACATTGTTCTTTTGTTTCTTCTGTAAAGGTAAGTCAGTGAGTATATAATTACTATTATACACACACTGTGATTATGATCTGACTGCAGTTTTCTCCACCTTTGCAGGCGGCTTGGGGACTAATATTACGATTGTGAATGAATGTCCTATTACTGTTTGGCCTGTAATCTTAGGCGATCCTTCAGTTAATAGCACTGGTTTTGAGCTCACAAAGGGTAGTTCACGTTTATTTCAAGCTCCGGAGCACTGGGCCGGTAGAATCTGGGGTAGGACTGGATGCAACTTTAATCGGCCAGGTCATGCATCATGCAAAACTGGTGACTGTCTTA
>BQNB010142736.1:0-16280 GCA_026074375.1 Tanacetum coccineum | reverse complement strand
CGTTTCTTACCGTTTTGTTCGTTTTCAACTCCGTTTTTGAAATTTTTTACATTTTCTTTCAAGTTAGAACATTTTTAATTTATTTAAATTTTAAAATTAATTTTAGGACTTTATTTTTATAATTTTAGGTTTTTAGCTTACGAATTAATTTCTGTTTATTCGTAATTATATTTTTAGTTTAATTTGCTAGCCTTAATAGTTAAGTTAATTATTTTTAGCCTAATTATGTTCCCCGTAGATTTCTTAGTATTTTTAATTGCCATTGTTAATGCTCCCGTAGATTAGGTTTCATCCGTATAACTATTTCTGTTTCCCGTAGTTTATTTAAGGTTCCCATTTTCCATTGCTTGTTTCCCGTAGAATAAATTAAGTTTCCTTTAATTAATTTTAAATTTAATTAGCTAAAATCAAATCCAATTATCTCCCAGTTCAATCATCAATTCGTCATTCGATTAAACAATTCAGCCTCGTTGGGACATAACGACCCGGGAATCATACTTCCGGAATTTTATATATTGATTCTTTGCGAATTATGACCCTTTGCCTTGGTTAAGGGCAATTGGTTGGAATTTGCATTTGTGCTATATAATTTTTATATACTTTCAAGCGGATCAATTCCCATCACCACTAACCTCACCAAAATCACCCTCAACATAAGCATTTTGGTCATCATTGTTCATATTTTTATTATCCTCATCAATATTCAAGTTATGTTTATTCATATTGTGTTGGTTATCGGAAATTTGTCCCTTTAGAAAATATTTATGAATGTTACCTTTTTGGGAATTTATTAGTTTTTCAAACTTCTTTTTTTACGTTTTTCATTTCCACTTTCAAATTTAAATTCTTGAAGACATAATTCGTATAAATGAAAATAACAAACCATAAATGTCTTAGTAAATGGAATAAGTAAGAGAGCAAGAAACTTAGCAGGTATAAATGTGAGGATGAGAAACAAAACAACGATGCCGAATTAGTATATCATGCAACAAATCGGCTCTTGCGAACTGCTAAAAGAAAACAAACATAAGTGATAAGCAATAAAATTGTCGACATATTAAACTCTAGAGATTACATATCACAATCTCATCATTGTATAAGAAATCAATATAGAAAATATTTAAATATACCTTTGTTTCTTTGATGAGGTCAAAAGATGTTGCATAGACAATGAGGCAAAGATAAATGATTCAATGAAAACACAGAATTATTTTTTTTACTCTTCTCTAAATCTGATCTAGGAAATTGGCGAATAGAAAGCAAAAATAAAGAGGGAATCAGGGAGTAATAATTAGTGAATGACGTTACAGTATCCTTTTTCTTGATTGTATGCTTTTTGGTATCTCACAATTTGATATATGGAATTTCTATATAAAAAAATAGCCCACGTTGCTTATAACATATAAATGGGCATTTCTTTTGCCAATATTAATTCCACGCATCATATATAAAACTGATTTTTAAAATATAAAAAATTGCATACAAATATATTGATGTGTATATATACATATGTTACATATAAAATTTGAGGCCCCTATGATTTGGAGGCCTTGTGCGATAGCACATCTCGCACACCCTCATATACGACTACCTAAAAGCAAGCCAAAAGCAAAACCAAAATTGAATATAAGGAAGCCTTCTGAAAGAAGTGTCATTTAGATATTTAAGAAGCCTCTGGTCTCATAAAAGAGAATTCCCTTGTTATTGAATATTGAATAAATGTACACTATATTGACTTTTGCTTTATATGTAACTACCATACATTTCTTTTTTGCTTTCTATGCACCAATTTTGTTTGGGAAATATTACATTTATAAAGCTTTTATCGTTTAATTCAGTTTTGGTTAGAAATATATTGAAACAATTTGATTGAAAGATATTATGTAGCGGTTTAGTTTTGCTGGAAATTGCAGTATAGCACTCTTCATTTCATTTGGTCATAGTATTTTATAGGTCTGAAGTTATCCAAATATGCAGCTGCAAGTCAAGTTGATCCTAAGTTCAGATTATCAAATATGCAGCGGCAACCTGTAAAGCTTATGTAATCGTATTTACGTCATTAGTTATTCATTAAAATGCAATAGTTGCAAGTCAAGTTAGCCCGACCCCAACCCATTTGAACTCTTTCAAAAATTGAACAGTTTTATCAAATATGCAGCAATCCAACATTTGTGCAACGACTATTGTTAGAAATTGTTAAATGAGAAACTGTTGGCACTTAATTCAACTCAAACCAGGATAGAAATTCTAAAGTGGTTAAGAAGTTGCACTTAAGTGTTGGCTTGATTGACAAATTTACCTCTGTTGATTCATTGGAGTAAACTTGTTAGAATCATAATCCTCGCATGATTGCTTATATGGGCATCAATAAATCAGGCAATGAGGAACAAAATTAAACAATCAAAGAACAAATATATATATAGCTAAAAACGATAGGAGCACCACGAGTGCTTGTAAACTTCGTGTTTATGAAAGTACTATTATACTGATAACATGTTGTAACTTTAAACTATAAATTATCTTGAAGAAAGAAGTCTCGTCAAACAGAATTAAACAATTAAAGTAACAACCGCCGATAAACTTAGGGAAGTACTGAAATTTAGGATTCGGAGATCTTGCCCAACCAATGGGGTGGCAACATTTGAGTTTGCTCATGAACTATTTCGAACATGGGTGCCAACATCTTGTAGACACCATCAACTTCTTTCATAGCACCACTTTCTCCACTATCATTTACTCTAGTCCAAATGTTTATCTTGGGATGCATCCCCTTAACGGCATCACCATTAATCTTGGCAAGGTCTTTATACATGCCTCCATTAATCAATAAGTAATCTCTTACAACCCCATAGTTTCCTCGGAATGCACCCATAAGTTCACTTATGTAGGCACCTTGGGCTTGAGAAATAGCATTATCATAACAAAACATAATCTTGTTGCAAAACACAAATTGACATTTCAGTGAATTTTTTATGTGAAGCAATCATATTTCATCATCTTGTACCTTCATCATCACATGGAAGTCATATTTCCGTATTTGTGAAGAAGTCGAATAAATAATTCGAACACGAACTCGTAAATAGGTGGAACTGGAATTGCCAATTGGAACCGAAACTTAAGTTATGCAATAATACACATTCAAATAACAACATGAATAGAAAATCATCATATATATGACGTGGGCCATTTATCGTAAATTAATAACTGAATAGAAAATCAACAATTGACATACAATTTGGGTTAGGGTCTAATTAGGTGCTACAAAACAATTTAGTAATAATGGAATATGTGGTATGGATGATGATTATGATTCTGATTTGGCTTGTCTTCGTGATACGATTCCAAACTTTAATTTTAGCGGTTTCAAGCCCAGTTATAAGGGACACGTCCCGCCGTCATAAAGCCAAACAAACACTGGCGAAAGAGTCCTGTTTTTTTTTTAAGGGCCGAAATGCGTAGGATATGGAAGCTCCTTTGACGCATCGAATCTGAGTAAGAAAGCAGTTTTTGAGGTGTGGGGCACACGATGCTCAGGATTTTTCTACTAGCTATCTTCTAGAGACGGCTTTAGAGTCAACATATGTCACGGTGGAATATCGTTTAAATCGCCTTATAGCGTCCTCATGATTCCATTATTTTCGTTTGATGCGATATGCGCTGTTTGTCGAAGGAGTTGGTTCTGTTTGGGAATTTGAGGGTTCATTGTAAAGAGCTGGGCTTCAAATACGACACGATATGGTGTATGGCCTTATCCTGTTTTGACATTATGTAGGCGTGCCGGGATCGTCTGCCAGGAATAGACGCACACGTGAACTTTTTAACTGAGACCGTGGATGAAAGATCTAACTTAGACGGTGAGATTTGGTTATTGGGATGGGATGGACGGGAAACAGGCGTGGAGGATTTGACGAGGTTTATCATCTCGTGGTGGTTAGATGAGATAGTAGGGTTTTACAGGGGTTATGCTGCTTGAAAGCTGCCTCGTCGCAAAGTAATAAAAACGTGGAACCGCATGCATTGAAAATCAACTTGTGTTTATTTTACGATTGTGCGTTTGATACATTGGTTCACTTGTCGCACCGGAGGCGTGGAAGCTACTCAGCGAGTTTCAACTGGGTTATGCACAACAATGTTATGTGACACCTAGATTTCACGGATGTGGTTTATAAACGTATGACTTTTGCAGAATAAAAATGGCTAGCGGCGCAGACTTGGTTAGCTCCGCTTGCTTCCACGCCACTACGTAAATTCTTATTAAAATTGGAACAGTAGATATAAGAAATGTAAAAAAAGAGGTTAAATTAACATTTGGGTTTTACAATATTGAACGTTACGGGGCGTATTATGTCTTTAGGTGATAAGAGACATGAGGTTGAATGATATAAAGAATTTATGTTGTGGCTAATTCTGATGACGTGTATTTATAAAGAATCGTGGTGTAAAAACCCATTTTATATATTCCCAATAAATATAGGATTATATTCTTCGTAGTTTTCATCTTCTGATCGCTTAAATATTTATTTAGGGTTTTCTAACTTGAGGTCGTTGGTGACATAAGTTTAGATAAGCATTGAATTCTATCACATTTTGTTTCTTTAATAACTTTATTCTCTAATGTAAAAGAGTCAACAATACATATTCTCGATGCATGTGTTGTAACAATTTAGTTTGTTGAAGATGGTTTCCCAACCTTGTCTCTTGGTAGCCGAAGTTAAGAAAATTCATAAAAACATTCGTTTTCGGTGGCGTGCGAAAAATTCTATTCCCTAACATAATTTTTGCCTCTTTCCTTATACTTGGACTACATCAATAACTTTTAAATGTATCACAATGATTCAACTGTGTAGTCAAAAACATATAAACTAGATAGTCGTACCATTAATTCTTTTGTTTTAAAGATCCTATTGCGTAAATTGGCGGATGTAAAGACGTTAGAACGTGGGTTGTTACCGACATCTACTTTTATGAATTAGCGATTTGTGTTAAAGATGTGTAAAAAGAGGTGTAGTCAACACTAAACTAATTTCGGTTTTTAGTCTCATCCTTTGTCGTTGTTTCAGTAAGCAGCAATTTATGTCTCTGTTGAAATGTCGTATTTATCCTTGCAAAAAGGTATATATAAGCCTAATAGGCTAATATTAGATCAAATGTCATAGGCAATGATGATAGTTTCCTGTTAAGAATGTGTGGTGTACCGACACCTGTATCTTGGCTTGGTAGTCACACCGAACGGGTAACTGTAGCCATGTCGAGTATTTGGTACCTCCCACTACTTTATTCATATATCTGAGCCTCATTTGTTATTGTTATACATACGCTCATTTACTAATCGATACAATGTCGTTTAAACGGGCCTTAAACCAACACACCAATCGAAGTAGATAGCATCCTTTCATTAAGATCTTGGCCCACCAAATGTACCCATTAACCATAAACTAACTATCTCTATACCAACCCCATTCGTGATCATTCTAGAGTTGATGATTCATAATAATTCATCTGCATCATTCGACCATTCTAGACTAGATAATTCATCCGCATAACAAATCCCATCAAATCTCACACACATTTTGTGTTGTCGGTTTTTAGTTTTGATGGATTATGGTGAAAACCGCAAACTCTATTTGTGTTAATCTGGTGAATGATAATTACTTGGTGCACTCTATGGTCGTCCTTTGGATTGGTAGAGAAACAAGTTTCATTGCATATATGAGGTTGATCGCTAATCCGAATTGTAAGTTTAGAAACCCTATCAATTTTTTAGTTTTTTTGTTCTTAATTTTTTTTCCGGGGGGTTTTTGAAACTTTAGTGTTTGCTTATTTTTGTGCTTATGAGAATCTTAAAAATAAGCAGTCCATGGATTTATGTTTGGATTCTCTTATATCATGTTGGTCTTGAATTGATAGTAGGAGTTGGATGACGAAACATTAGATGGCTACATATCTCTTTTTTAGTTTTTATGGAGCATAAGCAAATAAAATAAGCAACGCCTGACTTTGGGGTGCAGTTATTTCAAATTTTCTAACTTTGATATGTGGCTTAGATGCAGCCGTTTGATGGTTTTGGTGGCTACCTGAGCAGTGTTCCCGATCATCTTAATAATGATTGGGCATTGGGTGGTATTGGATCCGTATCTTGGATGGGCAACCCGGATGGCATTTAAACAAATGCAACCGATGTTTGCAGCCATGGCGATCTTGGCTGGGCAACTCGGATGGCATTTAAACAAATGCAACCGGTGTTGGCGGTCAATGAGTGTTTATATAATATAATGTTGCAGGCGATGATGATTAGTCTGTATCTTGGCTGGGCAGTCACACCAAGCATGTGATTGCAGCCATGTCAGGTGTTTGATCCTAATTCTGTACTCATAAATCTGAGCCTCATTTGTTATTATTGTACATACTCTCAATCACGGGTCGATACAAGGTTGTTTAACGCATTCACCCACCCTTAATGAAGAGCCACGGACATGTATTCCACCAATATAAAAAGGTGCACATTTTACTTGCATCTGTTAAAACTTCTTCACTACATTAATGGATCCTCTAAAAGCTGCTAATTTTGGTCTCTCACTTTATGTAGATCAAACAAGTAAAGCTTATTGTTGATGCTGATGTTTTCTTGCATAATAAAAATATGGCTGTGAAGAGTGGTGTCCAACGCCATACCACTGGACCAACGCCATTAGTAAAGCTTATTGAACGACGCTTTGGACACATTTGATAAATATTCAAATCAGGGAAGCAAACATTGATGTATGCATTATTGCATTTATCTTCCTTTTTACAGGTAATCATTACTGATAGTAATTTTAAGTATTAACTCTGATTTGGTTTACCTTTGGCGTTATATACTAAAGTCTTTTGTTTAAATTTATAAAGTCATATAGGTTCAAGGTAGTTTTGAGATCAGTTTGGTTGCTCAAAAGCTTCAAAAATCTTGCACTATGAAGTTCTGTTTATTAACTTATTTATTAGTGATATTTAATTCTTTTGTCAAAAGTTTGAACTTGATCTGATTACAAAACATATATGCTTTGTTCGTCAACTAATTACAAAAAAGAAATGTTTCAGTAACAGAATTTTTTTAGTGTAATATTTTTTTCACACAAACATGTAATTATTTTTTGTTATCTGATTTCCCTAGGATCATTCGGTCAGCAGAAGACCTGGTACATATGGGAAAGTGAAGACGGTACAGACCTTACACAACCTCGATGTAGGTAATGGTTACTCTCATATGCTTTTACAAAGTAAGTTTATGTTTCTGCTCTACGAGTAAAACAATTTGTTAACATCATGGTATCGTTGCATCAAAAAAATTGAGTAAAAATGGTTAGACTAATGTTGAGTGAGATCGGGTAAAAGTTCAAATTGCGTGTGGATCAAAATGGGTAGTTTTGGCATGGCTCGGGTCAAGATAACACACAAAACAGTTGGTGTCCGACATCACTACGAAATGAGATTATTATATCAGTATTCTAGATGATTTATTTGAAAAGCTTATATTAGTTCAAAATAATAATAATCAAGTTTGAAAACTTATGGTATTAGTATTCTTTGTTTGAAAACTTATGGTAATCAAGATTACAAAAGCTTTTGTTTTGGCTGTAAGTTATAACTTTTCCTTATTTGGTTATAATTAACTTATGGGATTATGCAGATGATGGTATGAATTTATTGAGTGGTTTTATGCTATGAGTTATATAAGTCTTTTAGGCAACCTTGGTGGGCCTGTCTACAAATAAATGAATTCAGTCGAATGACTTTTTGTATTCCTATTGTCCATTTGACTTTATCATTGAGCATTATAACATACCACATGTGAAGTTTAAGAATATGAAATCTTTAGGATTATGTTGGCAAGTATCTTAACATAGGATTGTTGTTGATAAAGTAAGGTATTTGAACTTTTTTTTATGAATATCATTTTTCGACTGATGGTTTATCAATGCACTTACTTTATTTCCTTACATGTTATTTGTGTTAATGGTTTACTCAGTTGTATTGTGGTTTAGGGCGGTAAAGATTAAATAAATATGGGATATGTGCTGATATGGCTGAAGTCGCAGATCACAATGGCAGGTAAGATAAGTTGTGATACGATTACCACATCCAAAAGTTGGACGAGCTGTTCGGCATTGCGCGTTACAGTTTAGAAATAGAAAATAAGTTGGATGTAGGAGACAATATTTGCATTTGCTAATGTTATGTTTTAGAATTTTGGGATGATCAGATTTTGAAGTATATGATAAAATATGATCAATTTAGACATTTTGATAATTAAAGACATGTATAATAATGTTTGAAATGAAACTTCACTTTTTACACTTCGCAAAAAAATTAAAGCTCCGCCGCAACGCACGGGTTCTCATGCTTGTTTACTATTAGAGGATAAATTAGTTGGCCCAAGTCTCGTTTATGAGTTTTAGGTCCATTAAGGTTATGTTTATGATACATTTGTAATCTATAAATAGTGATGGATAATAAACGGGCTACATGTTTCATTGTCTAACATGATATCGGAGTGGGTCTGATCCTCATACCTAAGTGGCTACATTGAGCCGTCTTCCCTAAACCACCCCGTCAAACCCTATTCGTCACCCTTTAACTTTCTTAAAAAAAGTCTGTCGAACCCTAAACCTCATGTCAGGTCAACCTCACAAATCATAATGAGCTTCAACCATTATGAATATATGGAAGATATTCCATCAGATGATGATTATGATGACGATGACATGGAATGCAAAAGCTATGTTTCCAATGACGGTGCGCATGATGTCGACGATGTTAATTTTAGTGAAAAGAATCTTACATTATATTAAAAGAAGATGATATGATCTATAACAACCCATAATTTTTATCAATGTAAATATCCATCTATTAAATTAGATGCACTGTAATATTCATCTATTATAAATATATCACCTTCTTACAAGGAATTTTTTTTGCTTTATCTCATTATGCAACATAACTTGCATCTCTAAAGTAAACGAGCTCACGCAACCTCTACCAATGTCATCTCTATCTATGTTTATATCATGTAAACATCCTAATATGTCAAGTCTATATCTTAATATCATTTTTACCAAGTACATTATCCATTTAACGTACTTTTCAAAACGTTATATCAAAACAAGCTTTAAACGTAAACGTTTATATCAAAACCCTAATTATATGTAATGTATACATATAAAATGAATGTGCAAGCCTTTAAAGCATGTGTACAAGTATTTAAATTAATCCAAAGAAATGAGAAATGGAAAAAAGAAAAACAGTGACCCAAAGCAAACATGAACATGTTCACGTTTTAAAATGGTATAAAAAGCAATCATACATTCATACAATAAAAAGAAAATATAGAAAACATCAAATACAGTTTAGCTGTGTGCACAATCTGCATAGCTAGTAGCAGAAGGACAAACCAAAGATAATACACACTAAATCACACATAATTTTACACACTAAATACTCGCTTCGATACAAGTTTGTTAAACAGCTTTCACAGCTTGGAATCTTGGCTCTTTTGCGAGGAACTTTTGTTCAGTGTATACGGACATGTAGTCTCCAAATACAAACTTGGGGTAACCGGATTGGTTAACTTCTTGTTTTCTTTTTTCCCGACTAGATGGGTACGGATCTATGGTTGCCATCATAGGATGGTTATAGAACGAGGCGATAGATCTCCTATACCATTATGCATAGCCTGAAAGCGCTGCAACATCTCTGTATTTTTCCATTGCTCAAGACTTCTATTTGATCACCAGTATTGATGCAAATTGCATTGGGGATTGGTTGCACGTCGGTCCATTCACCGTCTTTCAGAATCTCTAGACCACCAACTTCGTCATCCTGGAAGAGAAGGATGACGCCTCCAGCATCAGTGTGAGCACGGAGACCGTTCACCATCTCTGGATGAGAGCATGGTGGATAGTGGCTGACTTTCGTCCCAAAGAATGCTTTGTCTCCTTCTCCTCCATTGAAAGCCTTCTTAATGTAACCCTTTGGTATTCCCAGATTTTCGTCCATGACTTCCATTAGTTTCTCGGAAAGTTTCTTTAGTTCTGCTCGATATTCCGTCATGGTTTCCCTATAATTCAATTTATTTGCATGTTAGATGTCAAAGTTAAGACTTCAAAGTTTTTTTCGTGTGGTCTATCCGATTCAAGTATCTATAATCGCCTACCAAACAAGAAACAGTTGGTTCTAGTTCCAACCAAGACAGATGGTGTGTGAACATTTTTTGTGAAAGAAAACAATTTGGACTTGGAGTAGTATTGATGCTTACTTGAATCCCGGGGTAAACGACCCGTTTTGATTTTCTAGCTAACGAATCCTTTTTTAAAACTTTTGTTACGTTAGAACATCTTATTTTAGCTTATTCTAATAAGCTATAACCTGCAAATATCATTTGGAATCTTAAAATAAGCTTGCATGGCTTTTTGGACTTGTTTTGCAAATATTTCCATGCATAGGGGTATATATCGTAACTTTCTAAAATTTATAACTAAAGGGGCTGAAAATGTCATTATTCTAAAGTTATAACTATAAGGACCTATTTTGCCAAGTTTCAAAGTTAAAGGTTTAAATTATATATACTTTATATATAAAGGACTAAACTTGTAAAAGTTTATAAACCAAGGGTATATATTGCCATTTTTGCAAACTTAAAAATATAAAATATAATATTTTTATATAAATTATAAAAATATATATTAATATTATAAAACTCGATTTTATTAAAACCCGACACATTTATCGTTATTAATCATAAATCGACGCATTATTTCGTTATATATTTAACATAATTTATCATCAACTAACTTTTGAAGAAACTTAAAATCTTATCGTATCACGTTACTAGGGAATTTCATATGAAGGGTTTCATTTGAGTTTTCGTTTTGACGAGTTTGCTGGGTTTACGATTTAAAGTGCCCTGGCTCCTCAAACGATACTACATGGCCTCTGGATTATGATAGCCCGAACAGCGATACAATATTTCCATAATTTAATAAATCAAAGATATACGTTAAAACTTTATGAAGTTTTGAAACATAAACTATCACACTAAGACTTGACATATCACCCCAGGTGCGTGTCGAAGCGTTATTTCACTGATTACTTTTGCATTAATCAGATTTCCCTATACTGTTAAGGTGAGTTCATAGCCTCACTTTTAACTCTTCTATTTCATAAACCCGTGAGGGGGATACATGCTATAAACCATGAATACAAGTGTTTTCTAAATGTATGCTATCCTGATATATTATTGCATCTGTTGTCTAAGTCCCTTTATGCCAAAAGACCCCCACCATCATGGACCATTAATCACTTACGAGTGAACGCGAATATTGTGAATAGGCCTATTGGGATTGACGAATCCCGTTTGTGTTAGCCGGATAGGTAACCAAACGCACTATATTTGAAACTCATAGGTATATGGCAATTACCTACACGGGGGCCATTATCTTTATATATATCATTATTGATATATACACTAGTCAGTTTGAGTGCCATGAGCTTAGACGCAATAATACTGTTTTCCATAATAATTGTACTCATTGCAATTATTACACTTATGGGTGTATAACAACGTAACCCACTCTTATGATGACTTGTATTCACACTATTTATTATAAACCTATGAATTTCACTCAACCATTGTGTTGACCTTTTTAGCATGTTTATCTCAGGTAACTGAACATCTTATGGCACGGACTTGAAGATGGCTAAACTGTTATCATTCAAACTTTATGTTTTCATGTAGATTTTGGGACCTCTGTTTGTAAAAACTCTGATGAAATAATGAATGATAACTTATCTTTTAAAAACATCTTTTTCGAGTCGTTTTCTATGATTATGACTGTTGTACTATGAAATGATACCCCAGATTAGCTTCCGCTGCTATATGTCAAAAATGGGGGTGTTATATGATCCGACGTCAACAAGATAATATCAATAAGGGTTGACTGAGTAGGAAGTTGTGGTCGAGATGTTTTGTTAACATCTGTTTTTTTTTATCATATTATTTTTATCTAAGCATCCCGTATATGAAAAAAATGATACTTTGGTTTATCCTGGTTCGGGATACTTTATTTTATACTGTATGAAAATAGGATACTTTGGGTTATTCTGGTTCGGGATACTCTGGTTCATTCCGTATGAAAAAGAGGATACTTTGGTTCATCCTAGTTTGGGATACTTTAGTTATCCCGTATGATACATTGGGTTATCAGTTCGTGACTTTCTGTTTTGAAAATCACTATCCGCTTTCTATTGGATGTCATCAAATAACCAGTTATTGCTTTAATGTTTTATTTTGTTTTATGCTCCAGTCCGAGCTTTCGCGATTTCGTCGCTCGGACTGCGAGGGAGTATTAGAGGATAAATTAGTTGGCCCAAGCCCGGTCTGTAGGGGTGTTGATCGGTTCGGTTATCGGGTTGTTCGGTTAATTTTTTTTGGTCAACCCGAAAACCGAACCGAAAACCGAATTCGAGTGCAGTTTGGTTTTCGGGTTGACCCGAATAACCCAAATTACACCATATATTCAAAAAAATAATTTCATAAATATTTAGCAAAATTTTTTTATTTCAAGCATAAAAAATATTTTTTTATATTAGGATAAACTTATATAAATATATAAAATATATATATTTATATGAATTCGGTTTTCAGTTAAAATTGTCAAACCCATATCTAACCCAAGAACCGAATTAGTAGTTAGGTTCGGTTCGGTTTTGGCAAATTCGGTTCGGTTATTGATTCGATTCAGTTGTTTTCAGTTTAGTTTGGTTTCGGTTTTCGGTTTTTTCGGTTTTTCTGCTCACCCCTACTGGTCTGTGAGCTTTGGATCCATTATGGTTATGTTTATGCTACATTTGTAATTTATAATAGTAATGGATAATAAATTATTACATTCGAGTTTCATTGTCTAACAGTTACAAAATTTGTACTTTTTACGAAAATTAGTACTTCTTATCAAAATTCTATCGGGTCCCGTGACACCGTGAAACCTCCCCGGTTGAACTAGGGGCGGAACCGAATACGTTGTCACCCTACCCTCAATTATCTCCGCGACTTCGCCCATCTGAGTAACACATGAATATATAAGTTATATGTAGAATAAAAAGAATTTGATGCACGTCCTAAAATGAGACGAGACTGAGCCCGGTTGACCTGCAATTGCCAAGCAACTTCTTGATGCCGTATGTCCTAAGATAATCCCAAATAAGTAGCAAATCGTTTCACGTTTCAATTAATTCAGGTTCTTAACGATCTGTTTAATTGATTAAACTAAAGACAACGTACATCTAAATTTATTTTATAATTTACGTGGGCTAGCGCAAGTTCCCCACATGGATCAAGGGGGTGTGGCGATGTCTGCTCCAGTGCTTACACTATTTTGTTTTTTAATTCTAAATTTTGTTTATATCTTGATCATGTCCTTAATGATAACGTTAATATATATATATATGAAATACAATTGTCATCTTTTCATATCTAACAAAATATGAAAACGGGTAAATGGAGAAGGTTTCTCCGGCCATCGATAACATTATATATACACGGTCTAACCGAGTTATTGCCATCACCTTTCCGGCCCTCTCTAACGCCACCCCAAGTATACCAAATGCGATTAAACTCTAAACCATTTAATTTTAAGATGACTATATTCAACAAAATATGGATCCGCCATAATTTGTACTTTTATAGCTGCAAGCAATGTTATTATTATATACTCAGCTCTTATTTTTTTGTAAACTATTATTCCATTAGTTAATTTGTGGCCCTGTGATTCGTAATAAGAACGAGCATTGGCGTTGAAAATAATTAAGGGCCCGTTTGGTTTATTGACGGGTTTAGGATTAGGATTTAGATTTGGATTTAAATCTGGTTTAGGATTTAGATTTGAATTTGAATTAAGAGACAAAATAATATTTAAAGCTATATTATATATTAAAATATAAATTAAAATATATTTTATATTAATAATGAAGTATAAAAAATGATATGAGAGTAGAAACATGTAGGGCCCACTTGTGTCATAAAACCTCTTATAACCCTCATCTTTTGTAAAGCCCCATGTATTTGGGTTAGTAACCTAAACCCACACAATGAAAATGTAACCAAACAATTGTTTTTAAGTTTCTAACCCCACACCAAGGAAACCCTCCATACCAAACGGGCCCTAAGTTTAATTATTAAATGTAATACTAGTTAATTGATATTTATTTTAATTTTAAAATTCCAGTTATTTATGTATTCAACGTTCAGTTTGTCAGCGCAAACGCGTATGACATGCAGTTTTTGCATGGCTGTCCACGTGGCTAGTTTGCTATCCATTTTGCTATCACACTCTTTACTTTAAATCAATAAAGAATTAATTATAGCTTTAGTTGGATACATTCAATTATACACAGAGCGCTTAAGTTTTTTGAGTTATTCGAATGTGGTTGCATGATATTCGAATTTTCTTCTCCTTAATTACCGATACTGATAGACACTAATTAGCTTCATGATAAGCTCTTAAGGAATCGAGCTAGACAAGATAACAAGCCCGTGCCAATGTGCCATTAAACTAACTGCCGGAACGAGTTCCTCCAAAAACAAATCGATGCCGCAGGAATCATCCCAATTCTCAGAGCCCGATGGGCATATATCGATGTTAAGCCCGAAGAGAACAAAATGCGTTTACGCACATATAACACCAAACACAATTAATCTTAAGTTCTAGTGATGTACATCACAAACACATTGGATTTCCTTGATTGTCTTCTATAATCTAGTGGATATGACGGATATATAACTGTTTATGTTGGAATTTAACAATCAAGTTAACCAATTTAACTCTAACGAGTACGCAGCGGATAGATCTAGTCTAGCATATATAATTAACATACATTAAACACATAAGGAATGTAAAAGAGTAAATAGGAACATACCCTTGTAGACACCAGCAAATAAATGAAACCAAGAATGAGAAACGAGTGACTAAGTTGTCACCTCTACGAGTGCTCACACAAACACGTAAACAAATACGTCCGGAGTGCTAGCCGTGCTTCACGTATACCCAAACACCAAGTGTAACAGCTTAACTATGGATCAATACCAAAATAAGCCGAAAAACAGTTCTGTCCGAGATCCTTTGTCACCCGAGAACCAAAACCTTTTGTTGTCCGATATCGGACAACACTGTGTCCGATCTGTTTTGATGCTTTGTCCGAGAACGACCAGGAAAGAACCAAAACGAGTTTCAACCCTTGTCACGCCTTGACAAGTTGTAAACCAGATAATCAGAAGCTGTTATATCACAAGGGGAATCACAAACAACTTATAAACACTTGTATATGTAATCAGGAAGATCACAAGTGATTAATTAAATACTATGAACCCTAATTAGGGTTTATAGATTCGGTTGGACTAAGGAGAGGGGAAGAGTTTAATTGCAACTGATTTGGGAGTATCTGTGATGTATATTTTCGTGTGTTTTGAGCTAGGGATAGGGAGTATATATAGTCTCTTTACCCTAGTCTCATGATAAGGTATAAACCATGAGTTTAATCCTTATCACAACACTCTAACCTTTATCACCAGCTTTCCTCTCTTATCACCTAGATACAATGAACCAAGACACTCACTAGAACCTTCTCTATGGCCGGCCACCTCACAAAGACAGCCACGGGTTCTTGTCTTAATCATTTTTGTCCAAACGGTTTATGTTAGAAACGTATACGTGAAGATTAAACGCATTCTATGTGTTTAACGTGTGTGCCCCCAATAGGCTCACACACTTCTAGTCGTGACCGAGCTAGTCCAACTCACATAATCCAACAATAACTACGTACGTCGCAACATGCTATATGGCAATCCCTTCAACGTTAATTTATAGATCATTTATTAAAAATAAAGGATTTGGTGTTTGAAACAAGCCAAACAATTCCACCAGCAATGCTTGCCTAACAACTTCACCAAGAAACATCTTTAAGGGAGCTTATCTATCGAGCCGTGCTATCCATGCACGTACAAAAAGATTGATGTTGTGATATATGCACTTCTATTTGTGTATTAATTCTTTCAATTTGCATTGACTAACTAAACAAAAACTTTTTTCATTAGGATTATGTCTTTTCTTATAAGGATAAAATTGCCGCACGTACAACTAAGTTTGTAAATTAAAAAGGCCTCTTGGTTTAGCGATATGTGAGTGACCTTTCAACCTAAAGGTTGTGTGTTCAAGTTGTTGGAACATATAATATATTAATGGACATTAGCGACA
>BQNB010142735.1:0-12992 GCA_026074375.1 Tanacetum coccineum | reverse complement strand
CACTCCCGACTTATCGATTGAGGAGCCCGATAGCTCTCTAAGTATGGGAGACGAGTATCTTAATACTATTCCAGAAACAGAATCGGACGAAGTAATAAAGTCTAGTGTCGAGAACCTTGTCCCAATCCCAAGTGAGTTCGAGGGTATTTTCGACGATACGAGTGATGTGCCTACTTGTGATGATAATCGTGTTAATGTTGAGTCCGATCTTGTGGAATCTTTGATTAACCGTGATACTTCGATTGTTCATTTTTCTAAGATCGATCCTATTCTCGAGGAGTTCGCCGGTGAACTCGCTCATATTGCTCTAATTCCACTAGGAATTGTTGAAGCCGATTTTGATCCAAATGATGGTACTTCGAGTAATGACGATGATTTAGAGGACGTCGAGTACATTAGCTACGAGGAGGTGAATGATGTCGACCAAGAAGAGAAAGAGTTTGATTTCGAAATATTTTTCAAATCCAAGACGTTATTCTTCGAGAGAAATTATTAAACATCAGTCGTCTTATTACTAATATCGAATCTTTGAAAAACAACCCTACTCTGGATCGTGTGCTCGAGTCTCCTTCTCCATTTCCTATCCCCGTCGCGGATAGTGATTCGTTCTTAGAGGATTTTGGTATGTGCTTAAATACACATACCTTTTACCTTTAAAAACGAGCTGAAATAACCAAAAACGGACTTAAAATGCCAAAGATACGCTTGTTTTGCTAAATGTATTGTGCAGGAACGGATAACCAAGAAAAGGACGAAAAACAAAGCCAAAACGACAAAACCAGACACGGAATGGAAAAGCTGTAAAGGACAAGGCCAAAGCAAAGCCAAAGATCAGATCAGTCAAGTCAAAGTCAACTCAACAAATCAACAGTCAAAATCGGAGCCGTAATTGAAGAATACTATTGGTTGCAATCTCAACCCATCTGATGGGCCGGGAAAGCCCAATAGTATATTAATGAAGACTGTGAAGACCAAATGGGCCCTCAATCAATGACAACAGCCCATTTGTGTGCAATTGACAGAGACTATGAAGACTTTGAAGGCCCGATCCTAGCCCTTGAACAAGCCAATCTCAGCCATTGTACACACAAAACCAAGCCCAATACAAGCCCACAAACTTAATTGGGCCCAATACAAGCCCAAGCACACCCAGTTGGGCCCAATACATAACCCAAGCCCAGACCCTGGCCCAAAACAATTTTTTATAAAACCTCAGGGACTGAAATTGTCAATTTTGAAAATGTTTTATAAAGGAAAAGTGTTTTAAAAAAGAGAAGGACTGAATTTGCAAATTTACAAAATGTTTTCTCTTTATAAAAGGCAGGGACCAATTCTGCCATTGTTTCTTTCTTTCTTTAACCCTTTTGATATAAAACACAAGGGCCCAGATTGCCAACTTTGGAACTTGTTTATAACTAAAAGAAAAGGGGCAAAACAAAGTGGCAAGTGCATAAAAGATGGGGGTTTCTTTTTGGGTTTTCTAAACATTCAAATATAAACAAACCAACCCGGGCTTCTCTTCTACCTTATTCCCGCCAACTCCCTCAAAAGCTCCACCATCACGAGTTAACACTCCATTCCTTTACCCACACACTCGTTTACCCAGTCCCAACCTAAACCCACAACCCACTAACCTTTAAACATGCCATGTTGGCAATCCTCCTCTCCCCAAGAAATATCAATGGCGGGATTGAGCTTAAAAGAAGCACACTTGCAATCCTAGGGCTAGGATTGATGCTGAGACTCCACACACACAAGAAGCACAAGTATAGAAGCTTTGGACTTCTATAAAAGCAAGAAAAAGACAAGCCGAAGATACACTAGTTTTTTCTTAGCTTATTTTTATTTAAATTTTAATCAACTTGTAATTTCGATTTCCAGCTTTCTTTTCAAGTGTATTGTACTGTTTTTAAAATTCTAATTCAAGTTTTGGAGTTGAAGTTGAGTTTCTTGTTATTTTCAATAAAATTCGGCTCTTAAATCCCTTATTAATCTAGCAAATTTGTGTTACCTTGTTTCTTTAACACCCTGTTGTCACTATTAATCATTTACCCTAATAATTGTTAAAAAAAAAATAAGTAAAAGAAAGACTTCGACTTATTTAAAGGGGTGTTTGGGTAAATCTCAAAATGGGTAGTTTAGGGAGTGTTATGGGTTACAAACACTCAGCCACTTTTGGCTGAGTGTGTGTGTTTAATTAAGCCAAGAAAATTCCTAACTTTTAGTATAAAATCAGATTTTTGTGAACTTTGACTTTCTGTCAAAGTTTTATAAAAAACTAAGCTTTGTTGCTTAAGCTGCTTAAACAGCTTAAGCAACACCCTTTATTGAGCTCATTGTAACCACAAAAGACCTTTTTTAAAACCCTTAGTCCTGACCTTTTCCATTTGACCAAATAAGTCAAGTTAAGTTACATATGGATTTCTTGAAAACCCTCACCTTTTAAGTCAAAAACCAGCAGGTTTAGGTGCCTTTCAAGCCCTCATATTTTGCATACTAGCTTATTGGGGTCCTTTTTTAAGCTGTTTGGGATTTATCTTGGGTAAAACTTATTTTTGGGCTTATTTTCATAAGCCCAAAATAAGCCCCTCAGCCACTGGTGCCCTCCCCTGGTGCAAAAAGCACTCTTTCAGCCATCTTTTTCTTTGAAAATAGATTAATAAGCACTAGATTATTTTGTAGTTTCATTAAGCCCCTAGGTAGACCTTTATTTCCCCAAAATATTGTAGCTTAATTCCCCCTCTAGGGTAGCTTATTTAGGCTGCAAAGTAGCCCTTTTTCTGCTTTTTTACAATTAAGTCAAGTTAGCTTATTCTTGTTTCAGCTTATTTTAGGGCTTATTCTTGCTGCATTTAGTTAAAATAAGTAGAAATAGCTTAGTTAAGTTAATTTAATCACTTTTCAGCTTAATCTGAGCTCTTAAGCTCCAAGAAAAAGCCAATAAGCTATTTAAGCTTGTTAAGCTTCTGCCCGATAAAAAGCCCACTTTTCTGGCTTATTCAGCCCCTTTCATCCCCTAGTCCTTTTATAAAAAACGATAAGCTAAAGGCCCTTTACAACTTTGCTTTTTTAAGTTTAGCTTAATAAGCCTTTTGGACCTACCTTGCATATCGGGGTTACTTTCAGGGACCATTTGTGTAATTTACTCTTTTATAAGTTAACTCTGTTAGTATACCAAGTTAGGTTTAGTTTACCTCGTTAGTCCCAAATGCCTTACACTGTTAGTCCTTGTAGTTAGCAGCCAGTTAAGTAATTAATTTAATTTAATTTAGTTTTAGGTTAAATTTTAATTAGTTTAATTAATATAAAATGCTACAGTAACTTTTAGGGCTTTTTATATTTTTAGATTCCTCAACTTTTTCTTTATTTAATTTGATTTTTTCAGATTTTTTTTGTAATAATATTTCTGTCTTTATTCTATTTAATTAGTTTTAATTAGTTTTTTAATCCTTAAAAAATTCATAAAAATTACAAAAATTAACAAAAAAAATATTTTTCTTTTTATAAAATTTAATTTAAGCAGTTAGTTTATATTAAAAATATAAAAACTTATGTAGGGTAATTTTGCTAAAATTTCGTTCCGAGCCCGTTTACCAGCCCGGAATTTTTCGTTCTTACCGTTTTGTTCGCTTTTTTTAACTCCGTTTTTGAAATTTTTACATTTGTGACTTGCAGCTTGTGCTTCTTTGGAGAGATAAAGCCAAGTGTGCTAGTTGTGTGAGGTGAATCTAGAGCAAATCCCAGCCTTTGATTTCTTTTGAGCTTCTTTGGAGACAATCTCAGCCATCGAATTGCTTTGGGAATGGAGAGGGATTGCCAACATGGACTTTATAAAGCTGGGGGGTTAGTAGGGTGGATGAAATGATTTTGGCTATGGAGAAAAGTAGTTTTGTAGGGTAGAAGGTATGGGAGGACATACAAGTTGTAACTGGGTTTTTAGGGGCGGGAAAGAAGACTTTTTGGGGAGTAGGCAGAATGGTCCCCTCAAGTTGTATAACTTGAATGCAAACTCTATCCGGTTGGCAACTTTGACCCTTGTCTTGTTATTTTAGTAATACAACTTGAGGTTTGGCAATTATAGTCCCTCAAGTTGTATATTCTTCACTTGGATGACTCAAGACTTTGTCCTTTTCTTTGTCTTTTCCATTCCGTGCTTGGATTTGTTTGTTTTTGGCTTTCTTTTTGGTCTTTTTCTTGAATATCCGTTCCTGCACAATACAAATGCAAACATACAAATACAATGTATTTTTGGTATGTTTTTAGTCATTTAGGTCCGCTTAATATAGAAAATGGTATGTGTATTTAAACACATATCAATTGCCAACCTATTTTTGGGTTGTTGTAGGTGTAGGGTTAAGGATGGGTGAATAGGTTAAAGGGTTTTGTCGGGTTGTTGCAGGGACACAAGATGTAGAGTGGTGGGGTAGAGATATGGCTGGAAAATGGGGTTAAGGGTTTTAGTTTAACAAGGTAAAGATGTTTACGGAATAGGCAGCAATGGTCCCTGAAAGTGATATAAGGTATTGCAAGTTTAGTCCTAGTATCCATCATAATTGGTCCTTGAATTTAGGTTGGAATTGCACTGTTAGTCCTTTTGGACTAACATTGTTAGTCCTTTAGGACTAACGGTGTAACATGGTGAGGAGGTTTTGGCTTAACGCTTGTTAAAGGTATTTGGATTGGGCCAGTGTTTTGCAATTTGGGCCGATATCAAAATAAAAAGGGAAAATGGGCTAGTATTAAAAAATGGCAATGGGTTTAACTTAAATGTAGTGGGCTAATCCGGGCCCACTAGGTGGGTACAGGTGGGCCCACTTTTGACACTTTGGTTTTCGGGTTCGGTTTTCGATGCTCTATCCCATGCTACTTCTTGGGGTTGACTTTTTGGTTGACTTTATGGCTTTGACTTGACTTTTCTTTCATGCTCTTTCCGTTCTCATGCTCGGTTTTGTCGTTTTTGGCTTTGATTTTGTCCTTTTCTTAGATATCCGTTCCTGCACAACACAATTAGCAAAACAAGCATATATTTGGCATTTTAAGTCCGTTTTTAGTCATTTAAGCTCCTTTTTAAAGGTCAAAGGTATGTGTAATTAAACACATACCAACTCTCGAAGCTAAAATATGGAATCGTTGACTTCTCGATCGTTAAAACGAATAATTAACCAAAGCTCGACTCGTGAATAATTAAAACGACGATTTTTAAATAAATCGACCAAAATTAATAAAATAAATTCTATAAATTTAGAAAATAGAATTTAAAGCTTGGGGATAAACAGCGACGTAAAACACGGGTTGCACATAGACAAGCGTTTAATGCTAATAGCAATGCGACCACATAAAAGTGACTCCATAAATAATCAAAAGAGTCAATTATCATACGTTTGCTTTCGGTTACTGACCTCAAAATTGACGGATGTCACATGGTACTTAAGTGTCTCAATTATTGGCCTTGATTCTTGTAAGACTAATTCTTTCAGAAATGTCTTTTTCAAGCGCCTCACAAGTTGTTTCTTTTTTAGTCAATTGTTGTTTGATATTCAACGAAGGTCCTGCATCATTATAGGTCATTTTGTAATTCCCAAGAGTCTTTCCTTTATTTTTGGAGTTCTTTTCCATGTTACATACAAACGGCGATAATTCAAGTCCTTTAATTTCAGGTATGTCCCCAAAGTCGATACCTTCTATTATATCATCCCAATCATCTTCTGAATCGCCAGAGTTATTGAAATTATCAGGAAAAAGGTTAGAATCAGGGTAGATTGTCATGATCCCCTTGCTAAAGTCAACTATGCCCCATGTCAATATTAGAAATTGATCTTCCCAACACTATTCCTGGTACAGTATTGTCTCTTTTAGGGTTGATGATAAACTTCACAAGATAAACTTCTCCTTTCAAGACTAAAAGCAACTCCTTTCTCAAAACCTTGTCTCCTTTTTTATCTTTTAGTTTCAAACATAACCTTTACTGCTAAGTTGTTATAGATTAGGTTTCTATAACTTCCCAGATTGATTTCCCCATCATGTACTTCTAGACCGTTAACGAAGCAAGGTGCAATATATCTTTCACTTTTCTCTTCTGTTACCATTCGATAGTATGTAAATTCTTTTATCTCTACATTTCCTTTGCCTTTTACGGTGTTACAATGATATGGAACGTCCCATTCTCCTGTGCTTTTGATATCATCATTCAGTGATATTTGACCATCGCCTGCTAGGCAAAATCGCCTTATACTCAAATTTAGGTCCATAATGTTCTTAAGATAGCAAAACATCGAAACAAACATTAGTGGGTTAGTTGAAATAAAGAGAAATAGCTCTTTATCTTTAAAAATCTTTAGAAAATACATAGGAATCAGTGAACGGATAAAGTCTTTCATAATAAAAAGGATAGAATGGTTCTGCAAGCTGCTAATTAGGTAAGTGTGACACACTTCACAACAGGTGCAACGTACTTTCTGTATTTTTTCAAAATTTTCAAATTTTTCCAGAAAAACCGGCGTACTTATAATAAAGTACGACGTACTTTCTAGATTTTTAGTTAACGACTTTCTCATTTCTAGATTTATAATTATTTTAAGCCCTTGATTTCTATTAATTCTCATATATCTGAAGTAACTTTCAAGTTTAAATATGGCCTTCATAAGATATTCATGCAGATAATCATGAATTCTCATTTTTACATTTATAAAATCTTCATAGCGTTTTAATTAAGTTTTACATATGTAACTTTCAAGTTTAAACTGAAGTAACTTTCAAGTTTAAATATGGCCTTCAAGACAGGATAACAGTTCGATATCACATATAAGTATTACATTTAAACAGTTATCAATCACAAGATGGTTAGATGTATAATCAGCTTGTTTTTTGATTTTATAGCAATTTTTTTCTTTAAAGTTTTTGTAAAGTAACAAGTAAGGATTTAGCATTAAAAATTTCCCTTTTTCCTTCCCAAGGTTGAAGTTAAATGTTTTAAACGTTTTTCTTTGGTTTTGGTTCATAACAGACTCCATTGATGAAAATTTCCCAGAATGTGCGGCGTACTTCGAAGGAAGTACGTCGTACTTCTTGTTTTTCTAGAAAAATCGGCGCACTCGATCCATGTGCGCTGTACTTTCTATAGTAAAAATAAAATTTTGGGCCAGTTTGCCAAAAAACTGTACAGCGAAGTGGTAAATTTTTGGTTTGCAAAACATAAAAACACTTAAACAAGAACAAATCAATCCCCAGCAATGGCGCCAAAAACTTTGATGTGTTAATAAAGCTTTAAATTTATATAACTAGTTTTAACTGATTTTCCAACTAACACACGGGTAAAGTATAACCCCCGTTTATAGCATAGATTTAGAGTAAGACCAGGTCGTTCCACGGGATTGGTGTTCTTAAATAAGTAAACAAGTATGCAAATGTATCTCAAGATTTGTCATGAATCTAAGACATGGTTTTTGTATTCGAATTATTAAAAGTATGTTTGTTTAAGAAAGAAAGTGATAAAGATGAACAAATGGATAATGATGAATACATAAATTAAGGTTTAAACACATAAGCAGTTTATAATCATTTAAGTTCTCAAATATTTTATATAAGAGAAATTCCTTTCGGCCTTTAATTCTTATTATATACAATGATTTATGATAGATTCATGTTTGTAAATGATGAAACCAAACTTTCTTATTCAAGTTCGTTAGACATAAGAATAAGCATTAAACATTCTATTACTTGTTGAATAATCACTTTATTAGCTAATTCTCACAAAGCTCATATCGATTCATGACTCGAAATCAACCACTATATGGAGCCTTTCGACCTAATTCCATATTTCATGAAAGATCAAATAATCAACAAGGATCAAGCATTCAAACATTAAGTTTAACATTATTAAATCCATATTCATAAGTTATTCAACATGTTCATATTATGACTCTCATTTATCCTAAGCAAACATAGATGAACTACTCCATATTGATCAAAATAACACTCAAATTCAACAAGTTAAATTTAGAATTCATATGATTATAGAAGGGAAAACAAGTATTATACCAATTCCACAAGCTAAAATGTATGATTTTCCAAGAACTCTTAACAACTAAAAACCCGGATTTAATAATCCACTCTGTAACAACAGATATGCCCTTGAATTTAGCCTACTTAGCTTCTATTTGGATGAACAAAACCTTAAGTTGGATGAATAACAAGAGTGTTCCACCACAACTCCCAAAAAGGACTCTTTTGGAGTGTTCTCTTGATTAAGAGAGTCGAATGATGAAATTGATATGAAAAACCTTGAAATTCGTCCCCTATTTATAGCCCAAGGTGTATCATCAGTTGGTGAGAAGAGAGGATGAAAGGCCATGGATTCAATGCTTAAAATTAATGATTTGAGTTACTGCAGGCTAAAGTGCGCCGCACTTCCTGAGAAGTGCCCCGTACTTGGCCCAAGCATTCAATTTCTCTTTCCACATCTGTAAGTACGCCTCAGTCATTTAATAGTCCATTTATTTGACTTCTAGTTCCTTCTCTTAACAGTCGTTAGCCCATTTAACGAATATTTCTTGCATCTTTAGTCCTTTTTGTTATCTTTGGTCCTGAAACATTTAACACACAAATAAGTGTCTAAACAATCAATAGTCAACATATTTATATAGATAATTCGCATAATAATGAGAGATATTTTATGTATATTTGGAGTGTTATCAACATCTATATTATCATTCAATGATATACCCTCATTAACTGAAGACGCTTCCAATGTTGCACCTTCAGGGACCAAACAAGCTTCTGTTACTGCACTCTTAGTAATCAAACTAGCATCCAATGCTATACCGTTAGTGCTCAAATTAGCCTCCAATGTTGTACTCTCAGTAACCAAACTCTCTTGTTGCTGTAACTCACTTTCTTTTAGTCGTTTTTCAACCAGCTTTATTGCTTGAACTTATTTCTATTTCATCCGTAATGCACCATATTTAAGTACTCTTTCATCAATAAGCTTGTCAAGTTCTTCCAAATACTGGAGCAAGAGATACCTGAAATTTTTAGGTTCCCATTTCGTACTGTCATTGAAGTTCTTTTGCCAGCATTTATTTTGAACATCTGACACCTCTTTCGAATCAATAAATTCCTTGAACTATGTTCTGAGTACAACGAGACATGTCTTAGAACCATGCCCAAGACAAGTCTTAGAATTATGCGCATGGCCACTCTCTCTTTCAAGTTGCAATTGTAATTGATTCAAATTGTGGTACATCTTCTCTCTAAAAGTCTAATGCTCTTTACGAAAGAATATATGAAATTCAATTTCAAATAGTCTTGGGTTTATGAGGTTAAAAGAACTATGGAGAAATCCAAGATGTTTCTTGAGCTTTTTGAACAATCCCAAGCATTTTTTATGTAGTTTCCTTTAATCCAATTGCAATTCCATCTCTTCTGAATTTAAACTTGATGTTTCCATTGAATTTTGATGTGTGAACTTGATTTGTGGATCTTTCCTATGATTACGATGTGTTGTGTGCTTCGAATAGTTAACCCATGAATTTTCCCTCCAAAATTAATTTCAAAAATTTATTTCGCTAAAATTTGAAATTCTCTTTAGAATCCAATTCTAAGTGTAGGAAAAAAATTTGAAAATTTAAAATTTTGCCGTCAAGTTTTAACCGTAAAAATTTGAATCTCCTAAAAATATGGAATTTTAGCTCAAAATTTTCATTGTTATACCAAAATTTGAATTTGACGTAAAAATAAGCTATAAAGTTTACTAGAAAAATAAATTTTACTCAAGTTTTCCTGCCAAATTTTTTTTTTAATCACAAGTATAAATTAGCTAAGTGGCAAAATCAGTTATGTGTCAATTTCGGCTGAGGGCTAAATCGGCTATATGTCAATTTCGGCTGAGGGCAAAATCGGAAAAATGACAATTTCGGCTAGAGGCAATTCTGGCCAGTATGGCAATTTTAGTTAGTGGTAATTCCGGTCAGCATGGCAATTTCAGCTAGTGCAATTTTGGTTATTGGCAATTCCGGCTAGTATGGCAATTTATGCTAGTGAAATTTCGGTTAGTGGCAATTCCGGCTAACTATATATGGCAATTTCGGCTAGCACAAATTTTGGCAATTTCGGTGCCTTCAAACTGACAATTTTGGTGCCTTCATAAAATCCAGAAAACCAACATTTCAAATCACTTAAAAACACACTTTTTGACCTTATTACTTGATCTTTTTCACAACTAAGTATTACTAGGCAAAATCCATTATAAAAATTCAAACTTTAATGTTTTTAACAAAAAAAAATTTAGATCAAGATTTTCGTGTATAGTTTAAAAACCCTGAAATTTTCATAGATTTTTCAACTTTTGTGCAATGAAAACGATTTAAGAAAGGGTATGATAGATTTCCAACAAGAAAGTACCAAGCTTTATGACAAAATAAGCTTATTTAACAAATAAGCGTATTTAACAAATAAGCTATATATAAGGCACGAAATAAACACATAAACCATAAACGAACACTAATGATCCCAAGATGAAACCATGGCGAATGATACCAATTGATGAGGTGTTATTTTATACACTTTTTAAGGTTATTTTACCCTTATAATCATGCACATATATCTAAATTATGTGCTTAATCGTTTCTTTTTGCATTTTTAGCACTTGGAAGACATTTGGAGGAAATACACGTGACTTGGGCTCAATTTTGGAAGAAACCGGACAAGATGGCAAACGGGAATGAAAATAATTGAAGAATCAAGACCAGATGGTGGACACACCATCTGGAAAAGCCCTAACCACGTTTGGATTGTAGTTTCACGCCTTTTGGATTAGCCGCCAAATATAAAGCCCTAGAAACCCTTAGCTTGGCGATGGCGTCTGAAAAGTTGTGACGCCGTCGTGGTCCGATTTTTATATATACAAACTCAAATTTTACATTTTAAAGATACAATATCATAGAGGATTAGGGTTTAGCTCATAGGAGGTCGGCTTGTACCATATTTTGGGAGTAATTTAGGGTTTCCCAACCCTTCTATACCATCCCCAATTGCTTGATACATAATAGTGAAGTCCTTTTATCCTTTATCTTTCAATATGTCTTATTGTTTTATATATAATTATGCTTCCTCAATCTAGAACATGCTAGGCTAGATCTTATAAGTGTTTGCTTATGATTTCATGTGAATTGGTATGTAGATCTTAATTTTATCGCTTCTTGGTGATGTGTGTGCATGCTTAAAATCTAGAATCCTAGTTACTCGCATTTGTTTTAAAGATCTAGAGAGGCATGATTGTGTAGAAAGGATTCCACGGGTAATAGTCTCCATATTACCTTGCCTAAACATGACTAATACATAAAGGTATTAGCCGCTAATACCTAAAGGTGTTAGCCGATAACCATTGTAATGAATACAAACATGATAATGAACAACCAAGGTAAATTAACCGAGTTAAATGAATGATACCAAAAATTGAACGATTATCAAGAGTATGGGAATTACAAGGTGTTTCCTATAACCTTCTTTGCTCTTCTTGGCTTCTGAAAATTGACTTATGTGGTTAGGGTATCAAAAATATGGTTAAGCACACCCTAAACTCATGTTTAGGGAATTGTATTTATAGTCTCTTAAAATTCAACGATACGACGTATTGGTTGAGGTCAATACGGTGTATAGCGGGGCTACGTTCAATATCTTCCAGAATATTCAAATAATCTTCAATACGACGCATGGAGTTTTATGGATACGGCGTATAACGCTTCAAATCTTCATGGCTTCTTGTGAAGTGCAGGCACAAATACGCCTTATCTTCTTTGTTGGATACAACGTATGGATTGTCAAAACAGTATCTTGAGATTTCTTCGTTTAAGCTCCAAAATGCGTGTCTTTTTGCATAACTTCACCAATTACTGCATATTTACTGCAAATACAAACTTTAAGCAATTAAGTAACAATTCATGCAATAATTATATCAAATGGGTAAGAAACATGCGATAAATGATGCTATAAAAGTGACGTTATTTGATATCATCAAATATCCCTCCACTTGAATCTAACTTGTCCTTAAGTAGACCTTAGAAAATTTATGAAATGTATCCTAACCGTAGTCAAGGATTTTTCCTTTAAGCATTTATTCGTTCAATTACTAGTACACAACCAAGCACCTCATGAAATAGGAAGATGAAAACACTCAAATCACTCAACTAATCTATGTGGTATCATGTAACTAATTTGCTCAATTGCTCAATCATGATGAGTATTCTATCATAGGCTTGTAAAGGATACACATCTCTACCGCTAAAGCTAAGGAGTGACAAGTCTTTAAAAGGTAAATTAGGTTTTAAAGGGTTAAAGGGTTTGATCACTCTTTATAATCTCAGTCGATACCATTATTCCAGAATAGGCGACAAACCACACTTACACATCCATAACGATAGAATAGACACACATGGTTGCATTCAATCCTTAACTCAAATAAGCTAAAGAGTAGGACTAGTAGTCTTTACCAAAATTCGTAAACCAACAGGGGCGACAAACCACATATACACATCTGTAATGACAGAATAGACATACATGATTGCATTGATTCCCCCACTTAAGTAAAACCAAGGGTTAAAACGAAGAGTGATATAGGGTAGGGATCTTCTAATCCTTTCACCAAAATTCATAAACCAACAAGGCGAACAAAATAACACATACATAGCCGTAACGACGGAATAGACATATGTGAATGCTTGCATCCTCATTCGAGTAAGACCCAAGGATATAGATTATGAATAGGAAAGTAATTGTTGTTAAATAAAAAGAACAAAAAAATAGATGAAGTCCAAACAAATAAGGTATAGTGTTGCTAGTAACTTTCTCGACCGTTCCCATGAAAAAGCCACATAAATATAGACATAAACGTCTTGATCATAGATTAACAAAAACAACCTTAGTTGGCATTCCCGTAACGGTCAACTCCCATTAATCCATAATATACATACTTTACAACATTAATGGTGATATCGGCC